>JAOEHY010031302.1:0-12924 GCA_025447955.1 Psilopsiagon aurifrons | reverse complement strand
GTGCCTCACCACCCTCACAGTAAAGAATTTCTTCCTTATATCCAATCTAAACTTCCCCTGTTTCAGTTTGAACCCGTCACCCCGTGTCCTATCACTACAGCCCCTAATGAAGAATCCCTCCCCAGCATCCCTATAGTCCCCCTTCAGATACTGGAAGGCTGCTCTGAGGCCTCAGACCTCAGACAATGACCATCTGTGGCAGCTCCCGATCCGAGGGAGCAGGGAAGACATCTGGGCTGATGTTGGAGCTCAGAACAGGTGCAGAACCTTCTGCAGGTAAGGACAACAGCAACTGGCTTTTTGGGTGCATATGCCTCCATTTATCCTTCTATACAAAGTAACCCTGAAATTATATTCAGAGCAGTTGCTAATTGTATCTCCATTGCAATGTTAATCACGTTATGTTGATGTGGTATCTGGACCGTTTAAAAATTGGAAATGCCTGAAATAAATCGTTCTTGAAAGAAAACACGTTTAGCGTTTCCTCCTCTAATATATTAACTGTGTGGATGCTCTGGACTGGAGGGGATCATTGGCTTTGCCTACCCATACAGCGTGTGCTTTGGGAGTAGTCATGCAGTTGGTTTTCCTACCTTGTAATGTCAGGTCTGCCCATGCAAGGCTGCTTTCACTGTATGAAGCTGCAGCAGCACGTGAACCTTTTGCCAGGGGGTACTGCTTGCGTATTTTCAAACCCATGTACTCTGCAAGCAATGCAAGGTCTGAATAAGTTCTTTAAAATGACATTTTTTTTAAAATGCTGCATTAAATGTTGAACCCTCACCTCCTGCTGAATCCGTAAGCAGAATGTGTATGTTCGTACTACCTGTGCTTTATTTATATCATACAGAACTGAATGTAGAACCAAAAGAGGAAGTGAAGACAACACCACAGACGATGGGGGAGGGAGAATGAAAGGAAGAAAAAACTGTTATGTTCTGCCTGTAGCGCTTGTGACCAAGCAAACACAAGGCACTGAAATCCATGGTGGGATGGGTTTTGGTGGTTTGTCTTGGGTTGGTTTTGGTTATTGTCTTCCAGTATAAGAGGTTCGACAGAGTGCCTGAGTTCTGAAAAGTCTGAGAGGGGATTTTGATGGTGAGCACATTTGCAAAACCGAAGGGTGAGCTGTGCATCCTGTTTCATAACAAGGAAGCGGTGAAGTTCTGTGAGCTGCTAGGTTGTTATCAGGATACAGCAGGAGAAACACAAAATAGAAGCCTGTCGTTTCTCTTTAGTGTATGGCAGCTTGCTTTGTTCTAAGAAATACTTCAAGACTGCACCTGTGCCGTTTATAAAGGATGGGGAAAGAATGGATAGCCTTGATCTGCACTGAGTGCTTGGATTTTGTTCCCAGTTTAAGATGAAGAAGATGGAGATTTATCCTCCCACTTTTTCCTCTGTCTCTTATTAGTACCTCCTAAGCCTGTCCATCTCAAACCTGGGCAGGAAAGAATTCCTCCTGCACCTTCTCGGCCTCTGCCAGCTGATCCCAAGTCATCAAGGAGCTTAGCACCTGGAGAAGAAGAAATACCCATATCAGCAGGAGTCAACACACTCATTGAGAGATTTGAAAGTATTAGGTAAATATGGCTTTGGAGATCTGCTCTAATCTCCCTTTTCTGCATTTTTAACTTGGAACCTAACCATAGAACACATTAATTGCAATTATGTTAGAAACGCTTCTCAAGAGGTTTTCTACTGGAAGTGCAAAGCTTGACTATACAATGAGTTGCTTTTGTTTATTTGCTTATTTGTTTGTATAAAAGCATATATTACAGCAACTTTCAGTTTGTGACACATAGTTGTTCTTAAGGAGGTTAAGACCTGTTGAATTTGTTAAGTGTTCTATCAAAAACAAGAGGCCAAGAGTCTGCTTTCAGTACGTTGCCTTGATGTCAGGATTGGTTTTTGATCATAGGAACTTGATTACTGTAATATAAAGTAATTGAGTTTTCTGCCTAAGATTCAGTAAATACCAGACATGTTGGTAGCTTGCTTCTTGAAGGCAGGGGAGAGTTAAATCACAATGTATTGTGGAGCAACATCCTGTAGAACAGCGTTTCCTCTGAATCTTTATATATAAGGGGCATTAAATGGTAAAATATGTGTATTTTCCTGTAAACCCAGCTTGTTTACAAATACATGAAAACTCTCCAAAGACCAAATCAAACCAGGCTGTTCCTCAAGGCAGCGCTGGGAGTATTAAAGGCCCAGGGTTCTAGTGGTACCATTTCAGTAAGGTGCACAGCTGGGGGTGGTGTGTTTTACTGGGAATTGTTGGGTGAGTATCGTTATGTCAGTGTGCACACACTTGCCTCCTAGGATTGTCAGGGGGGTGCAAGAAATACAACTTGAATCAAATGATAATCAGGACCTCCCTGTTTTTGGGGCATTCTTGAAACCTCTGGATGCTATTATGAATGGCTGTGGTGCTTTCTCTTTGCCTGCAGGCAACCTGTACATATTCTTCAAAGAAACCAGCTCAATTTAGCTCTTAAGATGGACCCTAGCCTGGACTCACCCAAACAGCCGAGCTCATGTGACTGTGACACTGTGGCTTCCACCAGTTCTTCAAATGAGAAAAGTGAACCAGATGAAAACGAGCCAGACGTCCCATGCAGTGCTGCAGATCTGTCCAACACAGACATCATGAATATTAAAGAGCTAAGCATAGGTGATAGCAAAAGCTGTGAAGACTGTACTGCTGTGACTGTGAGCAAAGAGCCCTGTGCAGAATTTGGCAATAGAGACTCAACTGCAGAATTGAACGGTAATGGTAAAATTCCCAACAGAGACAGTGGCATTGACAGTCCTTCTTGTAGCGTGGCAGGGGAATCATTCCCCAGCGAAGAAGGTCCAGAGCAGAAAAAGCCTAACATGTCTGGGAACCCAGGAGAGATGGAATCTGACAAAAAGGGCACCAAACCTTCCTCTGCGGAGCAGAAGAGAGACTCCACACAGGAGGAGGACAGCGACATTGATGAAGGAAGCAGTGAGGAGCAAGAGACCGTAGAAGTGCCAAAGTTAGAGTATTTGGATATAAACAAGGTAAGGTAGTTTGGTTCGTTGCTGTTAAGTGATCCCTTGCATCACTTTCATACGTTGGTTGGGGTTTACACCAAAGGATCATAACAGTCATCATGACTTCCTGCTTGATGCAGGTCATAACTTGCTCTTGACCTAGATAGTACCATTTGGAAAGGTTCCCAGTCTTGATTTAAAAGGTTTCATATGAAAGGATACATCACAGCCAGAGGTTAAAAACTTAAGGTTAAAAAACTTAAAATTTGAGTGATTTTGTAGGTGAGCTTTTCTGTGTCTCGTTTGGGTCTAGCAAAATGCACTGTCCAATTTGCCCTCTGCAGATCATGGAGCCCCACTGAAAACACAGAAACTGCTAGATCATGTATTCAGTGGGGCTCCATGATCTGCAGAGGGCGAATTGGATAGTGCATCTTGCAGGGTCATAGCCTTGTATCCTACAAGGACGTGCACGATGGAATCTCTTCCAACAGTGACTTCTTTTTTGAACAGACTGTGCTTTTATTTGTGTGATTACTTTTTGAGTGCAAAGTTGTTTTGAGGGTGGATATATCAAATTACTCTTCATGGAACTGTAGCTAGAAGAGATGTTCTTTGAATCTAGACTAATGTAGTCCAGGCTGTTGTGCATTTGCTGCATCTGCCTGAGATTAATGACAGATTCCTTTCATTATCTGTTTAGCAAGACAGTTATTTTTAGAAATAGGGCTGATAGGATAGGTTAGGTTTTTTCCAAAAAAAGAGAACAGAAGATGCTTTGAGCAAAATGTCTGCAAAATATTCCACTTTTTTTTTGGTGAGGTTTTTAGTTGGTGTTTGGAGATGCTTAGATTTTTAACTTTTTCCCCCCCTCAGCCATCATGACACTAGAGTTAATGTAATGGATTTTTGTTCTTCAAAGTGTATAGTGAGCACCAGCAACTAATGCGCTGTAGCATTCACACCTCAGTTTGTGCCAATCAAGTAGTTCTGTTGAAATCACCAAGTGTATCCCAATTTGTGTGTGTCAAGAGCTTGCTCCCTTTGAAACATGGCAGTTAAAACTCATGCAGTAGCTGCTGGGTCAAATCAGGCAGTGACATGATGAAAGTTGCATGCGTGTATGTAGTAGATGGGGAAGATGTTATCACGTTTGCCTCTCTCTGAGCTGCAGTCTCTGGCGGTTGCTACAGATTCAGGAGGAGGTGCCCATCAGCCTGTCCCACCTCCATGAGAACCAGGGAGAGTGCCCTTGCCTTGGACAGCCTGTGCTGAGTGGGACTACCTGGGCATGGAATGCTGTGCTGCAGGTTGCCTTGGACTTTCACAGGAGTACATCCATGGCATTGGGTTAGGGGATCCAGTAGGACTGCAGGGTCTGTACTGCTAAAGCAGATCTCTGTCTTTTATCTTGTGTGCAGGAGTTTAAAGTGGACATCTGTGGGCAACATACAGTATCTTGTATTATCCACATCTGCACTTGTAAAATTATGGGAGTGGTAGATACATGAGGGTGGTGGGACACTGGCACTTTGAGTGGCAGGAGGTTGGAACTGAATGAGCTTTAAGGTCTCTTCCAACCCAAACCACTCTGTGATTCTATGATCTATTAACACAACATCTAACACAGCCATTTACATCCCCCATCTCCTCAGTAGTCTGCAGTGAAAGCTTCTTTACATCTCAGATGGGTGCCATCACCATCACCGTGCAAGGCTTCTTGCCTGCTGCTGTTGGTTTTCCTCATGTGTGTGTTTATATACTTATACACACACTGTGAGATACTGTAATTATTTTGTATTCATAATATATGTGCATGTGTGCAACTGAAATCTTATTTAAAAGATTGGGTTTTAGTGGTTACATGCCAGCAAGAAAATAATGCATTGAATTAAACAAAAAAATATCTTTAATCTGGTAATTAAATTTACTAGGAATGCAGTATCAAACCAGCTGTGGCAAGCCAAGCAGAAGACATTGCCATGTGATTAAGGAGTGACTTGCTGGCAAATACCAGTGTCTTGTGATACATCAGTTTTGATGGCTGTTCTTTAAGTCTTGTTCCTTGGGTTAAGTGTCCATATAGTATGAAATAATGCTGATAAAACACAGAGTTATGAGGTCATAATTCTCTGCAGGATGCTTGGTGAATTTATAAAAGAGATATCGCTGGAGGATGATCTTTCTGGTTTGTTTTCTCATGTTACCTTCCTTCCTGAAGTGCATTTAGGTGATGCGCCTCAGGTTCACCCTTGCATTTTGAGTTGATTTCACCTTCCAAATGGCAGTTTTGATGCTGTTAGATTGGGTTTGCAGACATGTGGAGGGGGAAGGCTTAGAGACTGGCTGTCTCTTCTGCAGTGTAAGGGTTGTGCTCTCTTCTGGGGATGCAGTATATGAAGCCAATGTGTGTATGCACATCATCCTCCTGCTCTCTCCTTCAATTCTGCTGCAGATTTGGGGCACTATGGACCAAGGCTTAAGGTAAAGGGCCATTGCTTCCAGCAAGGATTGCCACTGTGATTCGAAGTTGACTTGTTGTGTGGTTATTCTGAGGCTGAAGTTCACATCACTCTTGGCAAAACTGGGAATTTTCCAGAAAATGAAATACTTGTCCTGCCCGAAGAAAGAGGAGAGTGCAGTCAGCACCAGCTACTGGCTTGAGGGCTGGGGAGGCCCCAGCTCCCCCTAGAAAGCTTTGTATCGGGAGCCAGCACCTTTTTCCTGTGTCCCCTGTGCTATCCCTAGTACCAGGCTTTGCAACTGCACAACAGGGGTAACCAAGGGCTCCTTACATCTGCAGGTTTCCAGTAAGCTTTGTTATACTTGGAGGAAGATGCATAAGAAGTACAGCTGCAGAATGATTTAGTGATGGCTCAGTAACTCCTAGTATGTCAAGCTAAGGGAAGCTCATGAATAAACGTAAGTAGGTGAAATAAATCAGATTTGCTTCTCTCTTCACTGATTCTCTGCTTCAGGTCTCTCTCCATCCGCCACCCAAGCTTTCACACACCCGTGGCTGGTGAGGCAGTGCTGCCTGATGTAGGACTCGTATTGTTTTATTTAACAGCAGTGTGATGTGGCTGCCTCTGCGAGTCGGCAGCACAGTTTAGCTGGTCTCACTATTAGCTCAAAACTATTGGAATATGGTTTAAAAGCTCAGGAGCGACTTACTGAGCTTTCAGTTATCTCTTGTCAAAATGAAAATGAACAAAGGGAGCTTATTAGTTTTGATGAAGTCTCGGAAAATGTCAGGAGCTCTGGGAACCGAGGCATGTTAGCCTTGATGGTTACAAAACAATCCAGGCATGAGAGGCTGAGGGGCTGTCATGCTCTGTAGTCATATACCCAAGGCTTCTGCTGACTGCCTGGGAGCAGCAGAGTAATGCTCTGGAGATGGCTAACACTTCTTCATATCTTTTTATTGAGATATTTTGCACTAAGAGTAATATGTGCTCATTAGTAATCACCAAAAAATGCCTTTCTCCATCTGTCCTGCTTCCTGCTGTGCAAAATAGTAATAATGAAGTCCCACTTGGGCCTTACAGTCCTTGACACATGCTTGCATTCTGCCTGGACATGGCTGGAGTTTGACTCCTGTTTGTGCTGGAAAAGTTGGCCTCCAGTCCTGCAAGTCAGACCTTTGGGTAGGATTATCTCCATGTAGTATCTCCATGCTGAGAAAAAATTGCGTAAGTCAATGTTTTAACCAGTCATAATGCTGGCTAAGAAAAATCAGACGTTCTCCTCATCTTGTCTTAAAATATCCAAAGGAAAATGAGATCTCAGTACAAAAGGTGATCACCAAGCACAAGACAACTTTTCCATATTGTTTTCAGCATTTTTGAGTAGGAAGTTGTCTGTCATCTTTCTAGGACTTTCTGTGTTCTCTGTAGGTGTGGCTGGGGTGGGGATTGAAGCATAACTGTATGTGATTTTAGCCTGAGCTGTATCCCAGCAGCTTTCCTGAGGGATTCTTTGGAAGCCCCTTGTGACAGAGATGCTAACTAAATACTGAATGTGGTTGTGCACAACCAGTTGTATGAACACAGCTTGCTTCAGGGTTTTGCTCAAGTTTTCTCCTATCAGGCCTTTGTTTTTTACTTTAAATGTTCATTTCCAGTTTGCTTTTGGGGACAGATGGGTCGGTCTCTGCCTCCAGGGCTCCGTGGCCTGGGTGTGCTCAGTGGGATCAGTTGTATAGGTGAGTAGGATTGCAGGAAGCAGCAATGCAGTTGGGGGCACTTGACTACACAAGTCAGCTCAGCATGTGCCACAGCCCCATCTGTGTCTATGACTGGGGTATTTGAGGTGCATATGCATTCCCACCATTGGTGTGTATCTTACCTTTAAAAGAAGGTCCTTTTTCTTTAAAATGTCTTTTGGACAGTAGCAGCTGGAAATGAGTTTTCGAACCTTCCATAAAGAAGTGAAAGAGCATCATGTTGCTTTGAGTGCTGGAGTGAGCTTTCTGTGGCGTGAAGTTGTAGAATAGGATCATAGAATAGATTGGGTTGAAAGAGACCCTCAAACTCATCCAGTCCAACCCCCCTGCAATGAGCAGAGACATCTTCAACTAGATCAGTTTGCCCAGAACACATCCCGCCTGGCCTGGAATATGTCCAGGGATGGTGCATCCATCACCTCTCTGCGTAATCTGTGACAGGATTTTACCACCCTCATTGTAAACAACTTTTCCCTCATGTCCAGCCTGAATCTCCCCTCTTTTAGATACAAACCATCACCCGTCGTCCTGTCACAACCGACCCTGCTGAAAAGTCTCTCCCCGCCTTTCTTATAGGCCCCTTTTACGTACTGAAAGGCAGCAGTAAGGTCTCCCTTCAGGACCCTTCTCTTCTCCAGGCTGCCCCAGCCCCGCTCTCTCCGCCTGGCTCCAGAGCAGAGCTGCTCCAGCCCTGCAGCATCTCCATGGCCTCCTCTGCCCTCGCTCCCACAGCTCCACGTCCCTCTGTGCTGCTGCCCCAGAGCTGGATCAGGACTGCAGGGGGGGTCTCCCTGGAGCGCAGCAGAGGGGCAGGATCCCCTCCCATAACTGCTGCTCAGGCTCTGGGGGTGCAGCCCAGCACACGGGGGCGTTCTGGGCTTGGGCGCTCACTGAAGCTGGAACATGTCCGTGTCAACACCTCCTGCTTCCCTTTTCTCATCTTTCATCTGAATTCAGCAGTGAAACAATTTTACAAGGCCCTGCAGTTGGGATGTACTGCTGTGGAGGACAGTCAGAATATGCCGTGGCTGTGCTGAGAGCTCAGTCAGCAAATGCATTGGGCAGAGCAGGATATAATCTATATTTGAGTTTGCAAATTTGTTTTGCTTTTCCTTTAGAAACACAGACCGTGAGATACCGTGTTCATAGTGAACTGAACTGTGGCTCAGGCTTTGTTGAAGCAGTCCTGCCGTGGCACAAAGTAGCAGTAGAAGAATGGGACTGCATCACATTCGTTTATCTACTGTTTCATTTAAAACGTTTTGTCCATTGAAAAGCAAATATGCTGCAAATTAATCTGAGAAATGCCTCGCTGCCCCCAGCAAAGACTGCAACTGCGGACAGTCACTCTTCAGAGCTGAGCTGGAGCTGAGTCTTGTTTAGCTGTTACTTAGTATTTAAGCAGACGTCAGTAAGGTTTTTTGGAAATACAAACTTAATTGCAGATGGTGAAGGTCCAGAGGTTAGAAAGTGGCTGCACTGCGTAAAGATTTACTTCTGAGAACAAGTGTGTTTGCTTGGAAATGGTTTTTCAGATTCTGAATTCAAAAAGCTCAAAAGATGCTGTTGGCGGCTGGCGTGCTGGCCTGTTCCATCAGTGTCTTTGATTCAGGCTCTTTTCTGTGACATGCAGAACTGGCAGATAAATTCTTTCTCAGTGAGAGATTCTTGCAGCTACTGGAATTTGAATGGCCAGCAATGTATTTCCTTCTAAGCTGTAATGTTGGGGATTGGTTTTTTTTCTTTTCCCCTAAATATTAATACATATCACATGAATGAATGGAGCAGGATGTTCTGTACATTGCTAGGATATCTTAATATCAGTACTTGGACTTGCTTGAAATAATTTGAGTAGTGGGGTAAGCGAAAGCTTTATTCCGGGCATGGTTGCCCATCTTCAGGTTTGTGCCTGGGAAAAGAGAGATTGTTTTAAAGGAAGACCGATGTGCTTTTAAACTCAGAAAAGCTGTTCACCTTCTTCTATTAATACTTATATCATGGAACTGTTTGTAGTTCATGCTAAGTGGTATCTCATTTTATGTAGGGTAACTGTGAGTCTGGTTTGTTTGAATTCTTGGCTAGCTTTGAAGAGTCCTGGAGGTCTTCTCAGTTGTATTGCAGTTTGCCTCAAGGGAGGTGAGAGGGTGAGGGGGTTACTTTAATATTTTCTTGTCAACTGTGGTTGGAAACACAAGAAGGTGACGTTGGAGAAGCTCAAAGAGATCATTCAATTGACATCTTCTGACAATCTGGTGGTGGCCCTCAGGGTTACATCTAGAAGTGCCTAACACAGGTGCTGGCAAGCACATGGAGATGGACATTTGGGATGGAAAGCTCTGTTTCTGGTGAGAGTCCCAGGTGCTTCCTGAACTGGAAACAGCCCTGTGTGTTTAACAGACTTCAGCTGGACTTCTGCTCCATGGATTTGTTCAGTCCTTTCGTGAACCTGCTTGTCTGCAGTGACATCTTGCTTGAGGAAGTGCCTCTTGGTCTTTAAGCAGCACCTTGGTAATTTTTTTTGATCCCCTTTAATTTTCCTGTGGAATAAATAGTGAATAATTGGCAGCCAGTTGTTGCCCTCTGTTCCACTGATCATTTATGCATCTGTCTTACCTTCGTGGCAGTTGTCTTTTTTTGTGGACCCAGCCCAGGAAAATTTCCCTACTTTGGTCATCCTTGCTGCCCCTTTTAGATGTTTGAATTCTTGACCACGGAACAGCCAACCCTCAGCTCTGACTGGTTTGGTAATAATGTAAGCATGCATTGAAAACCTGCACACTTAAAAAGGTATCTAGAGTGTGTCAGAAAGCTAAAGCCTGTATCCAAATAGTTCAGGTATTTTAAGCACTTGGAGTCTGTGTAGCATTTTGGCTAAATTGTGAATAAAGTGAGTGCTTTATAACTGCATTCAGGTCTTGTAATTAATCCTTTCTCATTAATTTTTTTAAAGGAGTTTAATGAAAGACTTCACTGAGTGACTCAGGTCCTGTTGCTGAAAATTCTTTCCCGAGAATTGGCTGGCCTTTGAAGCTGTGCAGAAATCTCAGAGATACACCAGGGAGAATAATGCTGTGCTGGCCAGGGAGAGAGACCTGTGCCCAAACTGGTCTGGTTTCTAGTTTTCTTTTTAATCACAGGACCTGAGTCCAAAAAGGAGAGCAATTGATTTATCCTCTCATGCCTTAGTTACCAAATACAGACTTTTTTCCAGATTTCGAGGATGTTTCTGGTTCCTTACAGAAAACCCCAATGAACTCAAGTGTTATGCTGACCAGCCACTGACTGCATTACTAATTGTTCTTCCAGAAAAAGCTTTAAAAATGTCTCTGGAGCAAACTGATCCTTTGATGAGGGATGCGGAGCAGACTCTGCAATATGTTACCATCCTTCACTTCAGGTGTCGCTGCTGAAGGAACTGGCCCATTGAGAAAGTGGAAAAGAGAAGAGGTGATGAAACTTAGGTTTGGAGGTGCAGATGGATTGTGTTATTTGTAACTTTTTCTTTCAGTGTACAGAGCCCCAAAAGCTATTCAATATCGCAAATGAATTGCTCCATACAGAAGAAGCGTATGTTAAAAGACTCCATCTGTTGGACCAGGTAATTTGACTTTGAATAAACTCTGCTTTCTTTTCTGTGAGCAGCAAGGGTGTCTCCTGTTCATCCCCTAACCTATAGCCCAAAAGTGTGAAACCACTGTTTAGGGGTGGGAGGTGGAGTTTCCTTGCCAGCCTGTGTGCTGTGGGTCCCACAGGTGAGCTTTTGGCAAGGGGGATCCCAGAGCTGGAACCCAAGGATTAGGAAGTTGGAAAGAAGAATGGGAAAGCAGCAGCCCAATGGTATACAGGTCCCATCAACATTTGGTTATTCCCTGGGCTTATGTGGAGAGGAAATCACAGGGACACTGAAGGCACTGGGAAATTATAAAATCAGTGATTGCTCTGTAATATGCAAGAGGTTTGAGTTTTACTGGAATCAGGCCACATGGGTAAGTCCCAGGCTCACAGAAATTGGTTCTTTTTACCCACTGTGTTTCGTAGCTGTTTTCCATCATGTTTACACGTGGGGATAAGGTAAAGCTGGTGTGATGAGCAGTAACTTTCTTCTACATAAATACCAAAGCAAGTCTGCAGAGTCCAGGCATTTCTATAATTAGCTCAAATTGAGAAACTAAATCTGAATGTGCAGGAAAGGAGTAAAATTGAGTGTGAGTCACATTGCTAACCAAGGGCTTGTTAAAACCAGGGCAGCAAGAAAATTGTCACCTTGCTAGGAATCTTGTTAGAAGCTGTAACTCATAGAGTCCTCTACCCCCTGACTCTAGGACCTCTGTGGAAGACTTTCCAATATTTCCTTTGGATAAGCAGAGACTGTTTCAGGACCTTAGAAATCATGGGTGCCTTTCCCTGTTGTGCAGTACACAGAGAAACAAAATAATCACATAGTTTATTTTGCTGCACAGAAATAGGAGTAAGTGCTCTTCAGGGACTGATTGTTCCTTGCAGCTGGCACTCCTAAGTGCAAGATGTCTAGTCTTCTTGTTGGCTCCAGTCTTTTTTGATTTAACCATATCATTATGGCCTAGAGTCAAAAATCTAACCCCTTTGCAGTGGGCTTCCATTTTCTGAACCTCCTGAAAGACCCCAAGGAATGACTACCAGAAGTCAAAAGTTGTAGCTCTCTTCTAAGGCAGTCAGCTTTGTAATAGTGCAATCTAAAGCCAGCGTGTCCAGGGATGGTTTTTGTTAATATGTTGGTACTGTCTTGTTGTCTTACGCAGGTTTTTTGCACTAAGTTGTCAGAAGCAGGGATTTCATCTGAAGTGATCACTGGCATCTTTTCAAATATTTCTTCCATCTATTGTTTCCACGGACAATTTCTTCTTCCTGAGCTCAAAACAAGAATTACGCAAGAATGGTGGGTAACTGTCATTGCAATTGTTTTAAAGACACATTTTCAAGAAACCAGCCGTACGGCCTCGTCTCATTCCAGAGTTTTAATTGTTTAATGCAGCAGCTCACTTGTTATTTAGTGCTGGAGTCCCTTAAGCATTCCTGACTTCCGGGATAGACTTGAGCCCTCAAAATCTCCAGAGTGCATTGTGAGAATTCTTTTGCCCGAAGTATTGCCAGAGCTGTTTTCATTGCTGTGCTGCCACTCTCCTGTTAGTACAGTACTATGAAATTGCAGTATTGGGAAGGAAGGAAATTGCTTGTTTTGCCTCCATAGCTGAAGTATTTCAGCCCCACTGTGAGGTGTTAAAGAGCCTCAGTTCTCAGAGCAGGAAAATGCATTGTCATGTCACAGTCCAGGCTCGCATGCCGTTTTGGAGGTGTCACCGGAAACAGCCACTTTGGAGGGTTTTTTTGCATTTTGTTGTGGTTATATGAAATTTAATGTTAAAATTAGCATTATAGCAGTCAACCAGTGAAAAATCTGGGCAGATGAGTTGGATGACTTCATATCTATGTCTATAAATCTGTTTATGTCATTACACAACCACTGCTGTTGTTGAGCACCACAGCATTGTGTAAGTTTTTACCCCAGAATTTGTTGGCCTTTTGTTCTAGGAGATAATAAATATGATTGGTTGCAATGTATGCCTGCTTTCTTCAAGGGAACAGGTGTAGTTCTAGTTTTTGGGTTGGCTTTCATTTGCTTGGTTTTTTGCTGATAA
>JAOEHY010031301.1:0-18934 GCA_025447955.1 Psilopsiagon aurifrons | reverse complement strand
CTGGCTGCGGGCGGGGGTGCGGGAGGCGGTGGGACGTGACGGCGAGCGCCGGGCTCGGGCCCGGGCTGGCGGTGCTAGCAGTGGCGTCAAGTGAGCCGGGCCCAGCGCTCCCAGCCGCGGGTGGCGAGGGAAGGCTCGTGAGCCGGGAGAGATCACGGATGTTGCACACGCAGTGTGAAATGCGCTGCCGCGTGGAAAAGGTTCACACCGGGAAGACCTGCTGGTTAATTTTACTGGGAGCTCTTAGTGGTGGCGGAAATTGCCTCAAACCTATTTGTGGTGAACCTACTAGACCACATCTCACAGGCAGCATGCTGGAGCTCTGTGATACCAGAGTGAATATGAACAGGCTCCTCTGTGCGCGCTTCTGTTCAGCAGCCATGGCCAGGCCTGGCAATGGAATCAGCACTGAACACATCAGTGACAGTCAATAGCATAACCATGATATAAGTTACTGGCTGGGGTCAAAACCACAACAGCAGGTAGCGCTTCATTCTGCGCACTGAGATGAAAGGCTTCTGGCTTGATTTCGCTGCCGTGCTCTATGCCCACCCTCTTCTTCTAGGCACTTGGAATTGCTTTCCGAGTAAATCTATCTCTTCACAAAAGTAAGGGTCAAGCTAATACAGTCTGGTATTCAGAGCTCGTTCTGGTTGTTTTAGAAACCCCGCCATGGAGTCTGCTTGCCCTCCATGCACACTGATGGGCATACCGACATGAAGCAAGTCAAAGGATGTAAGTGGTTAAGGTGGACAAAGGAGATAGGTGCCACCTTTAATTGCAAATGCAGATGTTACAGGACCACTATGACCTCTTTCAAGAGGACAGTAGAATTTCACCTATCCATATGTCAACAGCACAATATGTACATGGACCGGAGTATATATGTTTTAAATGAATTCACTTGACTCTTTATGCAGAACTTGGGAAAGGTTGCCATAGCTGTGGTTAGTCTGGGGCAGTAATGAGGCTTAAAAAGCTATGAAGTTTGTCTTCTTCAGGTTTATTAACCTGGAAAAATTGGGCTTTGAGAATTGAAAACATGCCAGTGAGCCACGTCCTGTCATTTTCAAAACTCAGCGTTACTTAATCAGGGACAGAACTGTTTCACTTCTGAGCAGAGGGTCAGATGCAGCCATTTTGGTTGTTTGCAAAAGCCAGCTACCACATTCCTCTCCTTCATGCAGTTGCTCAGCAGCTCGTCCACTGCTTTTCTTCTGGAGAAATGAAGGCCTAAAAATAATGACCTCTTTGTTCTTCTAGAGTACCATGAAGGGCAAATGTGGGGGGTGAAACAAGCAGACTATCGCCTTGCATTTATTATGTTTTACTATTTAAGCAGGACTGTAGCTTGTGATTAACAGCCTGTGCCAATATTTCCTGCAGTATGCTGAAGTCTTTGCCAGCAGAAAGGAATAAAGAATGCCTGACCTGCAAATTTTGTTCAAAGAACATTTTACTTTATGAGAACAAATTTTGAAATACCACACCCAATTATGTCAACAGAAACAGGGACAGGCACCATTCTAAAAGACACATCCTAAGGTAGAAAGACATCAAAAGCAGAACTAGATTGACTACAGTACCATAATGCTGTCTTGAAACTGAGAGCAGATGTGGTGTCATTTGCAGCGATTCCCAGACTCAAGATCTAGTGGATGCTTTCCTAAGCAGAGGTCAGTATATGGAATCAAGCCCAATAGAATAGCCTCAGCTGTTGTAGAAGCACCCACAGTCATGGTTAAAGCTGAAAAAATTTTGGAAGTGCAGTTTTCTTGTCCACCATCACTATTTGGTTTTACTTTCTTAACACAAGAAGTGAAAATTGATTTCTGTTCACTTTTTCTGCAGTTTCACACTTCTACATTGCTAAGACGTGTTTACAGCTATATAAAAAGTTTCCATTTCCGATTACCTCTTCAGTGTTTTCTGAAAACAGAGTAGTTGTGAAGAGTGGTTATAAAACTATAATTGTAACCCAACAAAGTTAGAACTCCTGAAGATTTTTTGCAAGCTACAGAGTAAATGTTTTTAAAAACAAAATTTTAAATTTTGGCAGTAAGAGAAGGATGCCATCTACAGTGGGTCATTCTGTTCTTTGAACTGTGTCTGCCTGTGTGTTTAAAACTGCACGATACTTGTCTTAAGTGTGTTTTGTTTTGGTAATTTAATACTACAGTGCATTTTGTAATACTGAGTATTTAGTTCCTCTCATTGCACTGACATGCAAGCATGAATCAAGAGGTTTTGGATGCAAGTGAAGTTTTCCATATTCTCTTGCTGGGTTTTTTTTTTTTTTTTCACTGAAGTTTAGTTCTATCAACACACCTTTAAAGTCAAAGTTGTACATGGAAGGCACATTTAGGTACAGAGGGAAAGTATACTGACAGGCAAACTATTATTTACACGTATATACCAAGAAGAAGAAAAAGTAAAAAATGGAGCAACTGGAACAAAACTGTTAAGCAACAACGTAATAGCGTATGACATTGCTTGGAAACCTGATTCCAGCTGCACACAGAAGTCCAAATATTGATACTTGGTGATGAGTAAAATAAATTGATTTAGCACAACTGTATAAATCTTGACTCAGCCTCCCTTATGCCCAGAGAAGCAGTGTGAGCATGAATGAAAATAGAGCCAGTGTAGATGGAGAACAGCTCAGCAGTCCTCTGCACTAAGCTCTAACTTTTAATCTGGTCACTCAATCACAATCTAATCCAAGGGAAAAAACTTAAAGGTGCTTCACCTTAATTAATTTCACCTTTGAAATTACCCTGAAAACCACATTCACATCAGATTGCAGGTTCTCATAGTGTAAGGGAATGAGAGTAAAAAGGGAAAACAGCCCCTTTTTTAGCTTTGCTCACAGCTTTTGTTTGAAAATACAGCCTGGAGAGAGGGGTATTGGGGGGGGGGAATGGTGTCCTTTTTCTGGTTTTGATACAGTACTGTTGCAACTGATGCAACACAGCGTATCCGTGCAGAAATCGGAAGATGGCCTACATGGTTAGTGAAGAGAAGTTTATTATTCAGCATGCTTCAGTGCTGGCACCTGCCGTGATTCAGAGGAGCAATCTCACTCTTAATTATAATGAATGAGTGTGGCCTCTAAGATCTAAATAGGTACCTAAAACTATGGAGGGTGAAAGTACTTGTGGATGTTCAGTTAGGCATCTAGTATTACTAAAACTACTAATAAGACATTTGAAATGAGACAGAAGAATAACTGTTATACTAATTTGCCGCTTTACAGGTGACAATGAAAAGGTACAGACAGTATGTACAATGCAGCAGGAGTAAGGATGGAAAGGAATCTCAGCTGCTTCTGAGTGGCTTTGATTTTATTACATTGTGCATGTAGATGAGGTGCAATGAATAGTTTAATTTTTCCTGGATGAGCACATCAGTGGCAGCATTTAACCGAAGTGAAAAGGGAACACATGGTAAGGAAAAATGAAGCACGCAATTTTGGCTTTTCAAGCTGAATCACTTGTCTCTGTAAAGTGACTGTTGATATTTGAGAGTCGGATCCGTTTAGCTACCTGTTCTCTAAGTTGGTTTATAAAGGTGGTTTCAGTTTCACACCACCCACCAGGAGTTTTTGTCTCTTCTAATTTTCACATCTTTTCATTAATGGCAGATTTTTTCTGATTATTATGTTATCCAGTTAGCACACTTGCATTTCCAATCTTCATTTCTTGATCTTCTTTAAATCCTGATACTGTGAAGACAAGTCTGTTGTTGTTATGTATTATTAAGCATGTAGTGCACACAGCATGTTCCCCTTTCTGGCACCACGCCTATTCACTATGTTTTGCAGGCAGCTGTTTCCTTAGGTTGTCTGTTTTCTTTCTGCTCAGTGCAGTGTTGAGATTATAATGCTAAGCTGTATGATGAGTTTACAGCTTACATTTTCTTTTCAGAGATTATTTTTACTAAACTCAGACTAATTGGGTATGCTTACAAATTTCCTTACATGGCACTTATTACCTTGTTCCAACATGTGTAGATGAAAATGTACCTGTGTGTCACTCATGCTTTGGACCGAAGGACAGATTTTGCCTTTGCTTTCATGTCAAGCCCATTTATTTGTGCATATGATCTTGCATCTTGAAAATGGAGACAACTGCATTGGATTGAGGCAGTTCATCCTGGCATATGTAAGCCGACTACGCAAGGGACTTCTTGCTTACTACTTACCTGCTTCCCAGACATGGAAGGCAGAATAAACCACATTGTATGCCCATTCTCTGCAGATCACAACCGAGGAAGAATGCTAAAATAATTGGAGGAACATAAACGTGCTGAACAAGGCTTCTTGCATGGGTAAATTGGCAGTAGTTGTCGCAGACCTACGAACATGTAATGCTAGAAGATCAGAGACTTTCGATGGCCTTAGGTACTTATAGCAGTAATTTAGCAGATACTCTGTAAAAAAAATATATAGAATGTTTTCTCTTGTGGCAAGGCACGTGGTTTATCCCAAAAGGGCATGAAAAAAAGGTATTTATTTCTGTAGTACTTAATGTAAGCAAAGATAGTGGGAACAGAGAATTGAAGAACCAACAGAGATTGCTAAAAATTGACATATTTGCGTCTAATTACAACTCCAAATCTTTGATTGCAATATAGTTCTTCTTTTGCCAAGGCTTTTAAAAAAGCTTTCTTGTGTTTTTGAAGTAGCTCAACAGAACAGATATTCACCGGCTTGTTTAAATAACAATGCATTCAGGCAAACTGCCATCAAACTGCAACATCGTTGAACACTTTCCTTAAAGTGAATGTAAGCTGTTCGGCTATTTATAAATGTTGTTAAAATCGTTTATTCTCTTCATGATCAGGCTTCTATACAAGCCTTTGTGTGAAGCAATACTGCCCTTCCATCTTTGTATCCTTTTGAGGAACTCCAGAGCTATATTGTTAACTGTACCTTAGAGGATCTTTGCTTTGGCAGCTGAGAAGGTGAGCTCTCATGTGGTACAGGGGAGTCAGTGAAAGCTGCACAAGAAGCACAGAAATCAAGTAGAACACTACTGCTGTAGTTGGGATTTAAGACAGTTGATATGAAATTGTAATATAAAATAAATTTACTGATTTTACCAGGGTGGGTGCCTGTATGTGTGGTAAAAAGCTGCTTGGGCTGCTGCTAAGGAGGCAGTAAAACAATCCTGTCAAATCTGTGCTATCTAGAGGAATTAAATAAAACTAGTTATTAGCCCAGAGAAGGAGGCGCTTTGGAACAAAGAGTTAATAATTTAATAAAAACAGTATCTAAATACAGAGAGTGAGGTTTCCGTACAAGCTAACATTTTGTTAAATAAAGGGGCAATTCCTCTGGATAAGGTTTTGTTTAAGTTTTTGAATTAAAGCAGTAAAGAATAATTCAGTAGAACTTGCAATGAAACAAAAATGACTGTCATCATTGCAGTCAGGAGATGAAAAATACTTTAATGCTTCTGTCCTGGTGTAATGTGATTTCTAGTGAAAAGAACTTACAAAGGAACTCTGCACTGTTTAAAGGCAATACATTTGTCATGAAATCCAGGTCCTTACTAGGAGATAAGAGAAAACTGTTCTTTTATGCTCACGCCATAAAATGTTATGGAAAAATCAAAAGCACTTCATAGGCTGTTTTTATCAGATGTAATTGTTTATTACTCTTCATGAGCAAGCCAGGAGTTCAGATGTATGTTACATTTCTGAATGGCATAATTGTATTTCCCTTCTGTTCAGCTAATTTTTTTTATTTTTTTTTTCCTATTAGGTGGTTTGTGTCAGAACACGATAACTGAGCTTATAGTGGATGTACTGTAAATAATACATGAAGTTTAAGATATTGTTTACCTTTTTGTAAAAGCTGCAGCAATTTTTAAGTAAGTCATTGCATGGTTACTGCTTGAAAAATATGATGCACTACGGACAAATCACTTGAAGACAAATTTTAAGTTATTATGGTATAAAATGTATTTGTGTTCTTTGCTTTTCTTTTTTAGTCTTTTATGATTAACAGTATGTCATGCAGAGATCTACTGAATATATTTCATTCTAAGAAATGCCTCACATTCATTTTCACCCCATATGGGGAAGATACTGGGGACTTTTTTTATCTTCTATTCAGTTTCATTAGATTAGGTTATATTTTACATTCTAACCTTAACTGCATTTTCCTGCATTCTTTACCCTCTACATATTGATGCAATTAAGACAGTATGATAAGCTGAGTAAGCATTTTCACTGGGGGCTTATCTGTCATAAAGAAGAACTCCTGTCATATCAAAGAATCTGAGCGACCTTACGACCTGAATTTCCAGGGCAGAGCAACAGGTTAAAAACTTACAGTCTTCATATCTCACATTGGATACAAGATATGGATACAGATGGTTTGGCATCTACGTAAGCTAAGGACTCTGTGTTTTGTCAGAATGGTTTTATCGTAACCCATTTTCTACTTAACCACCCCATTTAAGTAATTTGTGTATGTAAGAAAACAAGATCCTTAAGATCAAGAGCAATGAACCTAGTAACTGGTATGTGAAAATAGAAAAAAAAATATATCCTGAATAGCTGGTATTTTATGTGCTTAGGCACAGACTGAAAACAAAGTTATTCACCGATGCTGCTAAACAGCCATTTCCAGCACAACAGTTTTCAGATTTCTAATTTCTTAACATTCTTTAAAGGCATGTTTTTGTAGTTCCTCAAAATTAGAATCTCATCTAGGAATCAGTTTTTGCAATTTGTGAAAATTAGGCATCAATTAAAGAAAAATCATCTGCAAAAATTAGCCTGTCTTCAGAGTCATGGTTAACATTTCTTTGTAAGTAGTATCTTGTGTGTGTCACTTTGTCTGGAAGATGAAACTACATTCCAGTTACCTTATGCCCTGTGAAGCATGTTTTACTTGCTAAGTGCAGCACAGCAAATTATGTCTTCTCAGCCCTACTGGCAAAAAAAAAAGGTTTATGTATCTAAGCACTTCGGTAAAGCGGAATACTTAAAAAAAACTAAACCAGGTTTCCAAGCCAGAATGTGAGGCTAATATTGCCCACAATTGCCTACTTCAGAAATGGCCCATAGCTTTCAGAACTTTATTGTGTTTGTGCTGTTTCAACACCATACCTGAAAAAAAAAAGTGTGTGGTTTCCTTCTTCAAAGTCTTTCAAATGTGCCATTTTCCTGTGGTATAGGCGGTTAACAATAGGTGGAAGAAGTAAAAATATGAGCAAGAATGGGATGCTTGCATATTCTGAAGTAGTATTTTCAAATTGCTTAATGAAAGAAATTCCTAAGGTGTTCAGGAGAGATAGTAAACTGAGCACTGGAATACACATTAATACAATTGGGTATACTGGGACAGTTCTTGATGTTACTCTTAATCCATGTATTAGTCTAATCTACATAAAATAGGGATTCTCTGTTTTGTTAAAATGGTTTCATCATGACCTTTTTTCTATTTGAACACACCAGTGCAAGTAGGATTTACATTTCTTGCAACAGAGATGTAGAATACCTATGGCATCTTTCTCCTCCCTCATCCTGCACCCTCTGTCAGGAAAGCTTAAGGGAGGCATGCGTATTTCTTTGAATTCATGCATCTTTAGCAGAGCAGGACTAAAACTGACAATTGCTCCAATAGCCACTTCACAGGAGCATACAATACTGTAAAGCTTTTGTAGTCTTGATATCACCACAGCATCTGGTTCCTCAATTACATGAGACTTTTCAGTATAGCTTGAGTTCAGCTGTGCAGTATAGGATGGGGCAGAAACAGCATGAAACAACTGAGGATATGTCGCTGCTTTGACTCTGGAATGAGATTTTTAATAAAATTTCTAATGCAACCAGTAGCTCTTTAGCCTGGAAAATGGGGGGTAGGAATCTGACCCAACAGAAATCTGCATCCATGTGTATGTTTGCATTATACTCAAGTCACTTCATAGCAACAGATTTTGGGGAAAGGGAATGTCATTTAAAGGAAACAGGATTTTTTTTTTTCATGACATAAATTAAATTGTGCTGCGTTAAAAATATTTTTGAAAGAAGTAGTTTTACTACTCTTCCTATGTTAAACCTATGGCATTTCTTAGCATAAACTTACTAAGACACATCAGTGTGCAGCCGTATTTCCCAGTTGTTGCCTGTGTTCCTGTTTTTCAGAGTTCAACCCCAGTATGTTTTAAGCATGATTTTTCAGAGGTGATGAGAACCTGCTACCTCTACTGAGCTTATTTACAACTGTAAGTAGTCGTGAAAACACACTGTGTCTTACATTAGATAAGTAAGAAAAAACTTAATGCATTTGTCTAAAACTTTTGGCAACGACTGAGTGCCACAGATGTTACATCAAATATTGTGAACATCTGAAATAAATAACCACAATGTATGGACCATCACACAGAATTGTAATGTTAAAAATGGAAGTGTATTCAGTATTTATATTCCTTTCTCCACCCTTTTAGCAGAACACGGTTGTGCTCTAATAAAATCTTACTTGCTCATAGTCTTGTTTTCCTTTTAATTTATCATGTGCTCAATTCATCATAATCCTATGTTTAAAGCATCAGTCTGTTGCCATGGAAATTACTGATGTCACAAATTTGGTTAGAACTTCATGACAGGATCAAATATAAAAAGAAAATGTAGCTAGAGAAGAAGAAAACCATTGTTCAAATAGCAAAGTTTAGGTAACAAGCTGAAAGGAGAAAGTGCACAGGGATATACGAAGAGTAAGGCGATTTATTGTTTAATTCTGCTGTAGGGAAATTCCCCTTTAAAATTTTCTCTTTCAAATACAGAGCGATGTTTCTTTAGATAGATAAAAAACATTTATAAGTGTGTCATAAACCTGAGCTTTCTAAACTTTCACACCTTGAACTCTAATATATATCAAAACAGAAATTTACAAAATAACCACGATAGTGAGCAAGAAGTGAAGGGAGGTGGGTTTTCTTAATAAAAAGAATAAGAAAATAAATAAGCTATAATTAAGAGATGGTACGTACAATCTTTATTAATTGCTGGGAAATTGATTGAAGTACCATTTACAGGTTTATTCAAATTAATTTTGAATGCAAAGTGACATTGAGATCAGATTTCACATCTTTTTAGTAATTTTTGCTGTAACTAAGACTTCGATGTCATGAACTGACTGAAAACTTCTTACTGGCTTTGTTATGTGCTCTGTCAGACTTGTCAGATAGGGCATGTTTTGGAGAAAAAATGCACTTACAGGATGCTCAGTGGCACCGACTGAGCTACTTCTCCATTCCCAGTATAGAATGTAAGCAACTGTTACACTGTTATTAATAGAAAATTAGTAACAAAGGTAAAAAACAGTTTTCAAGAATTTGAAGACAGAGCAATTTTTTGGGGAAAAAAATAAAGATATAAAGGAGGTGCTGCAACCTTTGAAATATGTGTATAGTAGATATCGCAGTAAGTGGCAAAGCAATTTATTTCATAATTATAGGACTAAGAAGCCTTATGAATAGGATAAAATTTAAAAAACATGTTGTTTGCCTCAGTATTTCCCAACTGGCTAGTTTAGATTGTTTGCCGCTCACACTGCTTTTTGGATATCCTGCTCTGAAGCATCTAGCTTTTCTCTTGGGCATGTAAGTTCCAAAAGCCTTTAGAACCCAGCAGAGCAACTAGGTGTCCTGAAAGTTGGATGTTGAAATGCTCTCTATCATGACACCCAGCTCACTTTTTGAAGAATTTAGCAGTAAAATTCACCTTTTATGCCTGAGAAAACTGATGAATACACTGTTTGTGCAGAGTAACAGAAGCAGCAGTGCTTATGCTGAAGATGCATCGTGCAGGTGGACCTCATAGAAGATGCAGGTGAAGTATACTCCAGACCCTTTCTATTCTGTCTCCTTTCTAATAGAGGGACAAATATGCCCAGATGTTGCCTAACTTTGGATCCAGGAGATAGTTGGAACATGCAACTAGACCCAGATAGGTAGGGATCCACCATTTACATATGGCCTGAGAGATCTAAGAAAAAGGAATAGGTATCCTCTTCTGTTCTGTCTTCTGGGTTAGATTCTTGTACAAGATTAATTTATAACCACTTCCTGTTACTCATTTTGTGCGGTATTTGAATGCTTACCCTGTGTTCGCCACAGCTGCACATCTAAGACGCCAGTCCAAAACCCATTGGAATAAATGGAAAAGTCACACTGATTTCAGAAAAGAAGTGAATTGAGCCAAGATGTTCAAGGGAAAAAGGACAAAAAAGTGTTGTCAGTGTTACAAAGTTTGGCATTGGGAGGTTGCTTATAGCTAACATATTCCATCTTCATACCGAGGCAGAGTTTATGCTACCTGAACTTACCTTGTAGTATTTAATTGGAAGCCATGCATAAACTTCTTTCAGTCAGCACTTCATTAAATTTACAAGCAGTTCAATACATGCTTCTGAGTTGCACAATAGATCAGAGATATTTAACTACTTGAAATCTTGCTTTGGCACATAGCTAGTCATCCAGACCCACTGTTTTTTTTTTTTTTTCTGTATGTGAAGGGCAAAAGCAGTGAGCTATTTCATATTATGGTAGAAGCCACCTACATTTGTCCACCTGCCCACCTCATAAAGCAGTTTCCAATTGTAATAAATGTAGCCATTCAGACGAAGTTTTGCTATGCTGAATGCCCGCCTCAGGCTTTGGCTAAATTTAACCTGGAATGGCCCTGCTATTTCTAAGATTGGCCTTGGCAGAAATTAATTGTCATGAAAGATATGCCAGCTAGCCTTATGTATTATCTCTGTGTCTTGTTACAGGGAGCTAGACTTCGTCAGTGACATCACTGGAATGCCAAGGATGTGCCTTTTGCTAACTTCCCACCTTTCTGTCAAAAGCAGTGCAACTGGCTAAGTTGCAATGTTTTCCATCTTGGAGGGCCTGCAGTTTAGAAATGAAAACATGAAACTTGAAAATGCAGGATAAAATATCTGGATAAAGGTGGTTCCATATGGTAATATTGAAGCAGTGTCGTAGCAAGAGTTACATCCATTGGAAAATCTTTTGATTTTTTTTCTACTCTTTGAAATCACTTTTAATGCTACATTTTGTGTACAGTGACAATAACAATCAAACCAAAGTACTGTCCTTTTACACTGCTGCTTTTTTTGCCCATGGTGGAGCAATGAACATCTCTGAAGTAATGAGTTATTCATGTAGTTGTGCAAGATTCTCAAAAATAATGTATCATTGTATGATCAGATCATTTCCACACATGGAAAGAATCTCGTTTGCGAGAGCTTAAAAATGAATGCGAAACAATCTTTTTCTTTCAGGCGGCATAGCTATCCATATGGGAGACTTCAGGGATGGAGGGAAAAGAATTAGGAAACTTACTCAGACTCTTGATTTGTGGTGTTCAAACTCACCCCATGAAAGTTTCAAGTGATAAGGTGCAAGATCAATTAATTCTTTGCAATGCTGGGCTTTTCAGTCATAAATGACTCATAAAATTTCTCAGGGAGCTTGTAGGTGACCTTGTTGTCTCCCTTAGTCTGCATCTCTAAGAAAACCTTGTGTACAGGAGTCATAGGTAACAGGTTTTCCATGTGGTCAAATGGAAAGAAGTAAATGCCATCTAATTTCAGCAACTCCCAATACCCCTGCAAGACTGTTACTGCAAAGAAACGTATACTTTTTCATCCTACTGCTGGAAAATTGCTGGAAAATTCCAAAAGAGCTTGCAAGACCTGCAGTTCTCCCTTCTAGTAAGTACTAATAATACAGAAAAGAACTTTCTGTAAAATTAAACATTCACCTCTGCTCTACATATTTTTTCTCTTAATGACAAATTACACAAGCAAAATGACATGCATTTGCTAATGCTTTTTTTCCCTTAAATGGTTTCCTAGCATGCTTATTTTCAATCCTCCAGTTATGCCTGAACGTTGCTGGGCATATTTTTTGTTATGCTATAATGCTACTGAATTATTTTATTTTATACACTGAGGAGGTTCCAAAGATTTCCAAAGAAAATAACTCTTTTTACAAGACTTGGCAGACAAGCAATAAAACAATTTGGGTTGGAAAAAAAAGGGCTATGTTTTAACTGGCTAAACAAAAAATACATATCCGGTTTTTGTGTACATTGAAAGTTTTTACTCCGGAACACTGTAAATGCATTAATTTGGGGGTTTTAATCAAAGCAGGCAATTGGATTATTTGGGGGCAATTCATAAAAGATACATTTTTATTTGTTCTGCTGTATGACGAGGTAGTAGAAGAGCTCTACAGTGTATTCAGATAAAAGTATTGAGTATGTGTCAAGATAAATATAGAAAATCCTGGTACAACTGAACTCAGTGGATATATTCCTTTTAACAACATTATGCCTGGGATTTTATTTTATCCTGAAAAAGTGTTTCCTTAGGTATTTGTGTTTCATTTAATCAGAATTCTGAATATTTCTTCTGCTTCCTCTGCCTTTCTGCTAGATTAGATATATTCTTTCATAAGCTCTGTTACTAGAAACACACGATGCAATTCCAGTCTCCTCCTTTTGAAGGTGGCTATGGATTTGTAGCTGATTCATTTTTAGAAGATTTCATTTCCTCACTCTGAGAAAGACGTGCTCCTCAAAAGGTAAGGCAACTGAAAAGTGTTGACAGATGTAAAAGTGGCAAGAAATGTGAAGGTACTGTATCTGCGGCAAATCAGTTTATGGTGGTACGTGGTACAGTTAGGAAGCGAAAACTTGTATGTAAACTGGATTGGGAAAATGAATTGATTCATATTAATGAGAATAGGGACTTCCTATAAGTAAAGGAACTACTGCTACTAAAAATCAAACAATTTGACACTTTTTTTTATATTAGCCTGGAAAAATAGTGAAGAACATGTTCTTGTGTAGTGATGGTAGATGTGACTTAACTGTATTTTTCCAACTGTAGTGTCTGCAATTCGTTGTCTGAAATCAAAGTAAAGAAAAGGCTCAGAAAAAAAAAAGTAGCATCCACTCAAAGGAATTTCAAATTCCTTAAGAATTAAGTTTTTCAAAATTCACACATTTTTCACTACTACAGACTATCTAATAAATTTCAAAGACATCTTTGTTGGATTATACAGCTTTTTCACATTATAAATGTGAAATGTTTAACAGCATTTTTTGAACTAAATAAAGTTCCTAGTTATATCTGTGTGCAGATTTTGATCCAGTGAGCTAAAGCTTTTTCAAGACAGCATTTAGTCTTCTTACCGATATAATTCTTACTGCTATGCAATAAAATAGTAGTAGTAATAATTTGACATTTAAAAAAAAATTGAGGTGATGAAGTGTTTAATTAGGTAGGAGCTGGATACAGGTCAAGATGTGATAGTGATTCTAAAAGATAATGAAAATAATTTGTAAGTGAAATAATCCCTTAAAAAAAAAAAAAAGTGACTGTAATAAGCACATATTTCTTAAGTAGACCTGTAATTCAGAAAGCTTTTGATGAGCAAAGATAGCTAAACTACTACCTGACATTTTCATGTATTGTTATTTTCATGTATAATTAAGTTTTCAGTAGTGGTTTGAAGTCAGATGCAGGGCATATCATAATGGCTACATACCCATTTTTGCATAAAATAAAACGTGCCATCCAATTATATTAAACTTCACTTTGTGAGCTTTTATTTGTAATGGCAGTGATAAGCTGCAGTAAATAAAATATTTAATGGAATGGAGATGGGGAGAAGAGTAAAACACCTAGTGAAAGCCAGACAATAATACAATCACCTTGCCCTCTCTTAGTAAGAACTGATAGTATGATTCTGGATTTTGCTTCATGTTCTTCTTGAAGTTGGTGTTCGAAACTGAAAGCACCCAAAGCCTTAATAATGCAGAATTTCTATCTGCATATTGTAAACTGTATTCCTGTTTATATGTCTCAAAATGTTTGTTTTTTTTTTCCAGCAGCATGGTAGCTGGGCATCATGATCAACTGATAATCTATTACAAATCACAGGTCACCCCCATGGAGGTCTGGAGTGAGTCTGCCATCTCAGCTGCTGCTCATCATGCAATTGTGGGATTGAACATTTTTATCTGAATATGTCATCTTTCATTTACTGTTGAGTTTCATCCATTCATTTGCATATCCTTTCTCCAATTTTGCCAACATCATTTTGAATCTTAAATCTGTCTTCCATTTTGCAGTCTCTTTCAGCTCCAAATTATCTGCAAATTTAATAAATACATTATTACATTTTCATAGTTTTAATGGAAATATTTAACACACAAAACTGGACGCAGGCTACTGCAAAATCCCACTTGGTCTAGCTTTTGTTTAGCAATGAAACACTGTCAACTCATCATGAGGTATTGTCCTACTACTGCCTTTGCATCCTTATTTTATCAATTTCATTTTGATCACACTTCTCTAGCTGACTATGCATCTGCTATGTGAGACAGAAGACCCTTACAGTAGTCAAGATATATACCATCTCTTTCCCTGGCCTGTGCCCCTTTGATAGAGTAAGAGGTGTTCGTTGTGAACTCCTATTTGTTCTCACCTGTTTCCTCACTAACTTTCAAGTGGTTACAAATAGATTGATCCATAATTTTTCAGTTTGCCTCCCATTTTTTAAAAGAAGCCATATATTTCCTTTTTTTCCCAGAGCATCCCCAGAAAAATTTCCCCATTTCTCAAGAACAGCTGCTACAATATCTGAGATAGTTTCAGAAGACTGTTTAAGCAAGAATCTCACAAATCCTTACTTTGAATTTAGAATCCGAAGTTGATACTCTTTTGTTCTCTGTATATTTGAAAGCATTCCACTCACTGAAGTATTTTTATGCTGTCCTTTACAGGTACTATCGTGGCCACATGCTTGCAGTAACTTTGTTAGAGAACGCTAATCCAAAAACACTAAACTTTTACATTTTGTGTGCATTATCTATGATTCGTTCCTCCTTTCTCTCCTGTATCAGAGCAGCAATTCCTTTCTCAGTCTTACAGTGCTGGTGTGCATATATGCTTCTTGTTCCTGTTGATGTATCTAGCGCATTTTTTACCTCGGACCTTCACCCATGCTTACGAAACTGAACCTGGTTTCTACCGTCTGTATATTGGCTTATGTTTGGTGCCAGTAAAACCCATTATTAAGCAAATTGCTCACTTCCTACATTCCCCTACTTTGTATCCTTGATACCACTTAATTGCTGCTTCTAAAGCACCTAAGTTTTTGACAAAGCAAGCTCTTAGATCTTGATTCGTATCATAGCTTTGGTAACAGCACCAAGAGGCAAAATATGGGTACATTGTACATTCATAAGTCTGATCCACACGGTTTAATAATGTTGTAGGAAACTATACCAGTTGGTTTTCCTAACAGCTGGAATACGCCCTGCTTTGTAATTTACACAATGAAAATAATAAAATGACAGACCCTGTGATTATTTTCTTAACTATAAATCGTGTATTATTCAGTAAGGCATAACTTTAACCTGAGGTCTGAAAGACTAATCAGTGTGCAAAATCCTCTAATTAAAATATAATTGTGTTTATAATGTACTGTTAATGTTCTCTAAATCTTTAGCTGGTGATTGAGATGTTTTTTGATAATAATATATGCTATTTTGTAGAGTTTTCTTTAGAAACATCTGTGAAACAGAAGGGATGAGACTTTCTCTTAAAAATTGTGGGAACACATAAAATATACAGTACACTTCCTGTTATAGAAGTCTATTTATTAGTCTAAATACTTGTGCAATATTTGGCAAATGATCAAAAACTAGTTTCTCGTGATGTGTTTACAATTAAAAGCAAAGCCCATTTTCTAGTGACATTTGTCATACAAACTGAAATGTTTCTCTCATGTTGCATGCGGTTGTACTTTCTGCTTAACAGGATAAGCTCCAAATGTTGAGAACAAAGTTTGAAACAAAGTTCTTGTGAGAATTAGTCTTGCCATCCAGCAATTCTTCTTATAAGACAAACCAAAGGAGTCTTTCCCCCAGTGTTGGATTTTTTTTCTATGACTGTATGTTTACTTTGTGCCTGTTGCTGCACTTATCAGCTACACTGAGAGAAATTCTTTTGATTTCATTGCATATTCTTTGCTCTTTACCCCATTTTAATGTTCTTTCCCATAACCTTTGAGTGGCAAAATGGTTACAGACAAGAACAGAAGAGCTCCCATTTCTCTAGTGAATGCTTCAGAAATGTACTAAGGCATAAATTTAGCAGAAGCTTTGAACAGATGCAGTCTCCTGCAACAAACTGAAAAAAATAGCTTGGAGTGCTACAGAAATGCACTTTCAGTGCTACAAAAATTACTCAGCACCATGAGCAAAACATTTTCTCTTCAACTGAGTTTTAAAACCTGTTATACAAACCTGTGTATTAATTATGAGTACTGTTTCCTGAGGGGGTTTTGACATGTTTTGAGAGAAAACTGGGTCAGTTCATGACAGCATTTGAGTGTATTTCACCATTTGAGTGTATTTCACCATTACATATGTATTCAAAACCCATGCAGCACTTCGCATGTTGCACAGGAAAAATGTGCTTGGGTTATATTTCATGGTATAGACAGACAGGCAAACACATACCTTATCATTTCAAAGAAGAACATTTTATATTCCAGTAACCCATCCTTCTTTTCATACCTCAGATTTGCGAATCTTTTTACTGAGTTGCAGATTGCCCTCTGACTTGTTGTCATCCTTGAATTTAAATAAAAGTTACTGGCAACTGTAGTTTTATTTCTTCTTTCCTCTACCTAAATGCTTAATAACCACAAATGGTCCTGATTGAAATTCTAATGAGGCGATCTCCTGCAGTTCAGGAAAATCACCATTTTGCCATGTGCAGGCATATGCTGCTCTTTGGGTATTTTAGGACTGTGGCTTCAGCTGAATCAAGGGTACTTGGAAAGACAGTGAGGAGAAAAAGTCCATGTATGTAGTCTTCAAAAAAAAATCCAAATCATCCTCTGCCCCAACCCTTGAGAACCTCTCTAAGGAGCACATTTGCTTCCTGTTCTAAAGGATTCAAGTGACAACAAAAAGGTCTTTTCCTATGAAGTAACTACAATGTAATTAACTAGTTTTGGGAGCCAAGCGTTTTCACAGATGGTGCAGAAAATATTAACAAAGCTGAGGCAGACAATCCAAGAAAATAATGCTGAAAGCTAGTTATTATAACACATTTATTATACAAGAAAGACTTATATAATAAATAACGACTATGGCCTGAACTATCAAACCACAGTTACATGATGAATTCACTGTTGTTGCTTGGCCTTTTTACATTCTCTCCATTGCCACCACCTCTATTACATGGCATAAAAAGACACTGCCATAACCAAATGAGATCATTGTTGAAGGCTGGATCCTCTTTCCTTCATCTGATGTAAATATAGAAAAAAAACCAATGTTGCCAGAAAATTTACGCCAAAGTAAGGCCACAGTAGGGTAGTAGAACTGAGATTATTTCACTATCCAGGATTCAGTAAAAAAAAAGATGGAAATTATTCTGCCTATACACAAAACACTATAATATCCAGATTGATATTGAGAGATACAGTCTGGAGGGCAGTGGTAAACAAGGAGGTCAAGTTTCTTTAGGTTCAGTTCTAAATTATTTTATTTATTTCTTTTTAATTTAGTTAGGATTACCCATTTATGCTTGGATACCCATAAATGCTTTTTGAGGAGATGAAGATAGACATAATAAAGACGCAGGTAACGGAAGAAAGATTTCAAACTGAACAAGAATACCAAAGTCAAGAGAACTGAGATACTAGTCCAAGACTGCTCATAAGATAGAATTAATGACCCCATTATTTCCTTATTTCAGGAGTTAGCTTCAGCAACTTGCAGAAAAGTTGAGCATCTGGAATCTAGGCTAACTGCAATAGTTTGGAGAAAGGAACAGCTTCAAGTAGATGGCTGCTGGTACTGAAGGAAACATTCTGAGATCGACCAGTGGGAATCAACAGGAGGGAAAATCATCTTAGTAATTGGGGAGCATGCAGGAATCACTGTTGAGCAGCAGTCTGTTCTGAGCCGTTGTCATCCTGATTCCTTCCAGTGCTCTTTTAGCAAACAAGTGTGCTGCCAGCCGCATTATAAAGACGTGGTGTAGAGAGAGGAAACGCTGTCATGAAATCTCTGTAATCCCTTGAGGCACACGTGAACAGAAAGACTGTCTTCATTAAGGAGTATTCTTTCATAAGTTTTATGTAAGCAGCATTATCAGAAGAAAAATAAACATGAACAAACACTACAGACTTTCATGAAAGCAGCGAGTGAAAGCATCAGATTAGCAAAGTCACATGGACTGATTCTAATAGATAGTGATAAAATGGCTCCAGGAGGCTATCAGGCTTTTTTTACTTCTCAAGTTCATTATATCATTTCCTTTCAATAATCTTCCGAGAGCTAGCTGACTGTGTACAATCTGACATGCTACTTATCTGTTTATCACATCAAGTATGATCATAATTCATTAAAGTGAATTTATTTCTTCAGAAAATGAGAAACTTCTGACAAAACAGAGTTGTTTATAAAGAATTCAGACTGCAGACGACTTCTTGTTCCCTCTGAATGTCATCTACAGGGCAGACTTTGATTTTTTCCATACCTGAAGAGACTAGTGCCTAGCAATTACATGAACTACATACCAGGGACTCAGTATAGACATAGAAATTTCCATAGTGGATGGCCGCATGCAAAGATTTGTAATCAATGGCTCAGTGTCCATTTGGAGGCCAGTAACGAGTGATGTCCCTCAGGGATCGGTATTGGGACCGCTCTTGTTCAGCATCTTTGTTGGTGACATGGACTGTGGAATTGAGTGTGCCCTCAGCAAGTTTGCCGATGACATCAAGCTGAGTGGTTTTGTTGATACCCTGGAGGGAAGGAATGCCATCCAGAGGGACCTTGACATGCTTGTGAGGTGGGCTGATGCCAACCTGAT
>JAOEHY010031300.1:1248-40121 GCA_025447955.1 Psilopsiagon aurifrons | reverse complement strand
CTCAGGCCACAAGTCAAAAACACAGCGCTGCACCAACTGCTAAGAAGGAGAAAAATGACTGCTACTGCTGAACCCATAACAAAGGTCTTTTCTAATCTAGTTGATTCTGTGATTCTATGGTAGATTCTGCTGTCCCTTGAGGGATTGACTGGGGACTTTTCTAGTGTGTTTTGCTGTACAAAAGCCAGCACTATGTTGCCCTTAGAGTGAGCTCCCCTTTGGAATGATGCTGGTTTTGCTGTATGCTGTATTTCACTCTGTGTAAAGCTTTATTCTGAGATAGAAACATGTTCTGGTGAGAACACCACCCTTGCAGTCCTGTGTCCAGCTCTGGGCAACAACACAAGAGGGATGTAGAGTTACTGGAGCAAGTCCAGAGGAGGCCACGGAGATGCTGTGAGGGCTGGAGAAGCTCTGCTCTGGAAAAAGGCTGAGAGAGCTGGGCTTGTTCAGCCTGGAGAAGAGAAGGCCCTGGAGAGACTTAGGGCACCTTCCAGTGCCTAAAGGGGCTACAAGAAATCTGGAGAGGGGTTTTGGACAAAGGCCTGTAGGACAGGATAAGGGGGAATGGCTTTAACCTGCCAGAGGGGAGATTGAGATATTAGGCAGAAGTTCTCCCCCGTGAGGATGGTGGGTCACTGGCACAGGTTGCCCAGAGAAGCTGTGTCTGCCCCATTCCTGGCAGCGTTCAAGAGCAGGTTGGACAGGGCTTGGAGCAACCTGGTCTAGTGGAAGTTGTCCCTGCCCATGGCAGGGATTTGGAACTGGATGAGCCTTAATGCTCCTTCCAAACAAAAACATCCCATAATTTTCTAACATTCAGCTGTCACACAGAACCTGAACTTTCTCAGGGACAATTCAGTCATACAGCTGGTGTTTCACCCTAACTAGTTTTGGGAGGTAGTAGTACTGCTCTTCATTACTGTGCAGGTATTAGGGAATTCATTATTTGTAGAAGAAACTTTGTTTCTTTCCTCTTGTAATACAATCAGATACTCAACAGGGATATTACTGAATAAAAATCAATAGCTCTAGTGCAAAAATGTGAGTGCATCTTTTTCCTGAGAAATGGAGGGTGGCAAGATTAGTAGAGAGGGGTGCAGGCAGTGACATCTCACATGTGTCTCACTGAATGTTGCATGAAGGTTTTAATGTTTCTGCCCATTTGTCAGAAATGCAGGTTTTGCACTGCACTAAGTAAATCTGAAGGTGAAATAAAGCTGGGAAAGGCAGTAAGAAACCCTGAATTTCTTACGCTTTGCAGAGAAGGAAATAAAGATACTAAGTAAAAGCCCTGGTTTTTGAGGTTGTTAAAATAAATATATATATTTCAGAATTAGTAGCATGATTTTGTCAAAATGAGAAGCCTTGTTTATCACAGCATAGGAATGAGGCCTGGGTCCATGAGATATGTGGTGAAGGGGTTAAGGAAGTGTGGTAGCTGCAACACCCTGATTGGGGTGATGGGCTGCAGATAGGGATGACTGTCAGCAGAGGCCTGATGGCCCTTAAAGCTGCCTAAGTTGGGTGGAAGAAGGAATGATGAGAATGTTTCTTTTCTGTTTTTCCACAAGACCTGCAGCCTTTGAGCAGCCTGATCAACCATAATTAGAGCTCTCCTTATCCCTCATTTACATATAATAAATACACCAAAGTGAGGAAGTGGCTGCTTTCCACATCACCAATGATGGCAGCAACAGGTAACCTGACTGCAGTTCCACTTTCTGTCAGAAATGTAAGTTTGGCATTTGAGCTTCTCTAACGAAAAAGGTGAGAATGCAACTATACATTGTAGGCAGGTTGATGAGCCGCTCCTCTCTCCTCCCCAAACCAGGGATGACTCTTTAGTAAGTTTTGTGTCTCTAACTACTTAGATGGTACCTGGGTGGAAGTGAGCTTGGTGAATTACCCATTGTTTTTTTCCAAATGAGCCCCATTAGTCATTGGGTAGGTTTGGATTTTAGGTCTAATGCAGTAAGTGAATTTATCAATGGCAGTTCTGAATCCATGTTTCTGTTGCTGTAATAATCTGCAATGTTTGTGAACCCATAATTGTGATAGATCTTGTAGGGTGTGACTGGATGTGTAGTATTGAATTAGTGACAATCAGAAGTTAAGCTGAGCTGCCCCCAGCCCTCTCTGACCACTGATGACTGGCTGGAATGCAATAGAGGGTATTTTCTGCTTAATTTCTATATATTTAACAAAACACAGTGCAGAGGAACAGAGAATGAGAGGAGAAAAACCTGCGCTATTGAGTTTTCCAATTTTCCCTTTCTGCCTGAGACTGTTGAAAATGAGATATAGTAAAACAGAAATTACCATTTAAATAGCATGTTAAACATCAGAAAAAATTGTTCTCTGGCACATGAAAAAGTAAGACAGGATACCAAAAGCTCCTCCAGCCCATCTCTGGAGTCTATCCTCCTCCTCTAGAAGAGAACATCTGCACTATAGAATTCCTGAAACATGGTCATATAAACAGATTTTATAAAATCAGTGATGCAGACTAAGATGAATGTTCCAGTGCTCACTTGCAGAAATTCTCCCAGTGTGTGTCAACTCTGTGGCAATTGCATGATGTATCTTTCTGGGCTACCAAGAATTCTTACTGAGGAATATTTTACTTTCTTTGTAATGGTCTTTTGAAGTTCTTAAGTTGTGTTTTCACTAAAGTGAACAATGACTATTTCTTTCATTTAGTGTCACAGACTGCAGATTCTAGATCAATGCTTGCTGTTCTTCTCTTGACTTTCTCAAACTGATTGACATCTTCTTAGCAGTATTGCTTCCTCTTGCAGAGATAATTCTGAGCTGAAGTCTTACCAGGGCATGGTAGAGGAAAAATACAATTTCCTTTATGACAAATTCTAGTCTATATGTTAAGATTTCATAATTCCTTTTTTCATTAAGGCTGTTGATTTGAGATGGCTGCTTCTGACCCATGATGTTCCATTTGTTGCTGATCTTTAACAGCCTTTTCTCAGACTTCAGTCAGTATTATTTAACCATAGCAAATATTCTGTGTTATCTTTTGGTGCATCTTGATAAGATTAGGTTTTATGCTCAGAAATGTGATGAAAGGCTCCACCTGTCACTTGCAGAAGAATTGTCAAGTTTACTATCCATTAAATATTTCATTTACCAAGAACTGGTTTACTTGAAGTGGCACATCAGCTGCTGCTTTGAATACTTGGTTTTGTGCTGAGCCCTTTAGAGACATTCTTGTAAGACATACTCTTTCATCACTTCATTTGAAATAACTTTACTCACTGATTTATGTATGTGTTTTCTGGAGTAGTACCTGTGGCTTTTCATAACATGCCTTGTCTTTTTTGGTTGGCTTCATTTCATCATTATCATTCATGCAGTATGTCAGTAAATAGATATGAAGAAGTTCAAATATTTTTGGTTTGAAACCTATTGACTTTAAGTCTCCTTGAATAACACTACCTTAAGAATAAAACTAAGACCTGTTTGGAATAACAGCTTCAGGTTATTAGTCACCCACACAAGAGATAATATTTTTTGGTTTAGCTCTATCATCTAGCCTGTGGAAAAGGCAAGAAACACAAAGTGTACTTACTGTATATATTTGTACATAATTGGATTTCACTAATCTATGCTTCTGATAAATGTTTTTATCTTCCAATTCTTTGCAGAATAAGCTGCTTTTCTTCAGTATGGAAACCCTCATATACATAATTTAGATGCCCTACATATTAACAATAAATAACAGCAGAGATTCTCAGTTTGGGAATAAGATTGTTCATTCACTTTGCTTCCTGTATTTTTGTGAATAGATTGTTCTTCTAACATGGCATTTTAGGGATTTATCAAACTTGTGATAAATTTGGTAAACTATATAAATTTTTAGAGTTTATATTTCTCATTATTTTCAAAATTGGAGTTTTGAAACATAATTTTTTTCTTATTTGTATTCACTGATTTATTTTCAAGAATAGCAACACTGCAAAATGAAAAAGTGGGGCTTTCCTCTGTTCTAGTGAAAATCATATTCACTTATAGGTTGGGTGTTTTGTGTTCTTTGTTTGGTTTTTTTTTTACCTATGTTACTTTTTTGTTGGTTTGCTTCTATGCTTGTCAGTTCTGCATCAAACCAATCAATATACAGATTAATTCCTAAAACCAGTACTGAATCAGTAAGAAAAATCAGGTATTTAGAACTTGTGAAAGTTCAACTAGTTTTAATGCTAAGGACTTTGGGTACGCATGTGGAGGGGGTAAATGAATAGGAGTGTGTTGACTTTTTGGAGCAATATTTGTTGTGTAGAAACACTGGATTAGAATAAGGCTACCAAGGTGCCACCCTGAACTGCTAGAATAGCTGCTACCTTTGGTCTGTTGGTTGTTTATTGATTTAACTGTGCTTTCATGGGAAATCACAAATTTTTTTTTTTATTTTTTTTTTAATAGTAATCATTAGGTTTGGCATATTTTAGTGTTTCAATTCTGAAGTTCCTGCAGAACTATATTAAATTTTTAAAAGTGGCTAGAGAACAAAAATAGCTGTTAGAAAAACTTTAATTATAGTGCTTGCAGGTGGGAAGAGAGACAACAGGTCATGTCTTCATTAAAACCTGTATAATTAACTAGTGTAGATAAAGCTTTCCCTTCTTACAATATGCCTTCTTTTTGATAGAAATCTGACAGCTGATTTAGCTGGAGCTGGAGGAAGTTTCAGGTCAACCATTGTGCTTAGAAGTTGCTTTCCCGTTGAAGCCACACTCAACCAAGGCAATAAGAGTCAGTTTTAATGAGGCTGGGGCTGCCCAAGTAGGAGATATATCATGAATTAGTCATACAAGAAAAATGAGACATAAAGGGTTATACTGAGGACACATAAGCCTTCAAAATGAAAATAACAGATGACTGGGGTATTGTCACCAAGTTGGGATGACAAATCTTTAGAGGTTGATTATTGTCAAGGATCTTTCTCTAATGAAGAATCAGAATTGGAATTTTCTCAGTTTTGGTTGACTGTCTCCTGTTTGTTCTCTTAGTAGACAGAGGCAGTGTCAAGATTTGACTTTTCCCATGCCAGTGGCATCCATACTGTTTAAAACTACATGCACAATTGGGATGTCGAAGTTGTAAATTTAGATTGGAAAAAAATGAATTTTGGATTTATGGTAATTTAAATCAAACCCTGAAAGTAAATCCACTCGGAGAAGTTTACTTCTTATCTGTGCAGGAGCTGACACTCCTGTAGTTTTCTTTCCTACTTAGCATTGGAAGTATATACCCATGTATGTGTTCCTTGAACATTAGCAAACTTATTCTCATAATGAAAGATGATTTAAGAAAATATTCAGTCTGTTTTTTAAAAAAATGAGACAAAACTTGAATAAACAGGCCTTGGTGCCTGTAAATTTATTGTATTATTTATGCTTATTTTCTACCAGCCTCTTAGGCCTCTTAAAAACTCAACTGTGCATTTAGAGTATGCATATTGAGCAGCTGTGTTATGTTGCTATGTTATGTTCAAGCCATCTAAAGCCAGCAAAATTCTTGCAAAAGCCAATTATGGTTTTTGCATGGACAGATTTTCAGGAAACTAAGGCACAACGCAATGAAGCAACCTGCTTAAGATTGCATGAGTAACCTGAAATAGAGCTGTGAAGGAGTTCCAAGGCAGGACCCCAAGCATATGACCATCCTTCTTCGTTGTAGGTAGTGGTTCTGTGTAGAAAAGTATCTGTTTAGTTGATAAATTGTTTTTAGATAAGAAAATGTGTTACCAATGCACTTACTCCTTTCTTCAACAAAGCTCAGAAAATATCAATCTTGATATTCTTTGTGTATGGACTGTCATTATGAAAGCTATGCCAATTATATCTTTTCAGCTTATTTAATGGATTGATGCTTCATAAATTAAATTTTTTTCACTAGGTTTATTCACTACAGACAGAAATAGCTGTTCTCAGCTCTTTCAATATAGCTAATTTTCACAATGCTGCAAACATTAACTACTGAATGGTTCCAGCTAAGTTAATTAATTTAACGAGCCTTACTCATTAAGTCACTGCTAAAAAAAAACTCTATGATAAACTATGTACTTTGGGAGAATTTACGCAAACCCCACTGTTAGTGGAAAAATATTTCAGTAATACAACTTGTCAGAAGAAGCCATATAAACTGTTTTGGTGAAGAACTTGTTCCTGGAATAAAATAACATTTCATTTTTTAGATTTTATGTGAGTATTCAGAAGCTGGTGACAATCTATGTTCAACTGGATTGACTTAACTGGACATTCCCACTGCCTCAAGCATTTAAAACCCTGAATCAGATCCTAGGGACTTCTCTTCCTTGGGCTTCAAAGTCTTCGGTAGTTGGATTTTCAAGTTTGATCGGGGTTAGTAAATGTAGCATTAGAATCTATTTAGAAAATACAGAATCTATTTTACTGCAAGAAGTGTGAAAATGAAGATTCTCACAAAATAAATTCATTACTGGAGTAGTGCTTTAAAGATAAACCCAGCACAGCAAAATATGCGCTGAAACAATTGGAGCTGTCAGCATTACAAATTATATAGAACAGGTGCTTTTTTCCAACAGTCTGCTTTATACAAAATTATTAGTAATTTGGTCATTATATGTAATTAATAGTCATTGGAATGAAAGCCAAGTGATGTATTAGATAACATGTCTGAGTCTGTCTTTGCCAGTTGTAAAACATTTCTCTGATAAAACTTGGATCAAGTGCCAGCACATCAGTAATGGCATGAATCTGCTTCTGACTGTGGCAGTGCTCAGAGGCCGCCCAAAGACAACTGTGTGTTTCCTTTCTGTACTGTGTTCTGGTTTAATTTACACCTTAACAATATGTTAGTGACCGTACTTTTCTGTTGGCTGCCAACACAGAAGAACACAGGGAGAACCTCTCCTGTTTCTAACAGAAATATAAACCTACTAGGAAAACTCAGGATATATTTTCACATTTATTTGCTCTTTCTGAAGTCTCTTAATCTTTCTGCTGATGCTGTTTCAGAGATAATTTCAGCATTAGCATCAGTGAGCTATAATGCTTTATATTTCCAAGCTTTCCTCTGACCAGCAAAAAGCCTAAAGGATTATATTTTAACCTTGCTCTCTTGAAAGTTGACTTTTAGTTCTTTAAAAGGAAGCCCGAGATGTTTACTGGAACAAAGTAAACTTCCAAAAACCTTGCAGACCTTTCTATATTTTCTTTGAATGCCTGATTGTTTTATGTTTAGTTAATCTACTAATTTAATGTTGAAATCTCTATTTCAAGAGAAAAGCACATAAACAGAGAGATTAATACCTGTTTTGCCTAGCCACAGAAGTAAGCTACAGTTAATGGATTGTTGCAGCATATTCTGTACCATCTACACATGCTGCTCTTATGATGTCAGCCAGGACACCTGAATGTCACCCTGCTCTGGTGGATCTCAATAGTCTTTCTATTGAGATGCATGGGGGAGATCAAAATTAAGGAAGAGACCAGTATTCCTATAGGTAAATTCAGAATCCTAAATCCAAGAGGATGATTTTTGAAACTCCTGCCTTGGTGACTCTGAAGTTTTGCATGCTCAAAATTTTAGTGCCTCTTCTGTCCTCTGTGCTAGTAGTAAGGAATTATTGGGAAGAGGGGGGGGAGGGTGAATAAGACTAACATTCCTACAGAAAAGCCCATTTATTAATAAAGTATTTTAACTCTTATGTTCTCTTCCTAACCCTAACATTAGAATCTCATGCACTCAAGTACATTTTAAATGTTTTAAGTACGGTAAGAGGTAGAGGTCTAAAACCTGGGTTGATCTGAAAAAGCTGTTGAACTAAGGCTCCTCACTTCCTGGAGGTTAAGGGTGTAGTAAACAATACAATCAGGAATGCTTTAAGGATAAACATACTTTGTGAAGACAGGCTAGATGATATTTCTATTTATTCCCTCCTTCTCCCTCTCTAGCCTTATTTTCTGCATTTAATCAAGTATTTCACTTTAAAAAAGAGCAGTCACATTGTGGTTTAGAAAACTGAGAAATCTTCTGGAATGATCCCCAGTTATGCTCCCTGTCAGATAGTTTTCTTTATTAAGCTGTTTCTTCAGAAGATGTTTCTTTGAGTTTCAAACAGACCTGAATAGCTTGTGTGCAAACATACCCATTGTAAGTTTTAAATTTAGTTACATAGGAGTTGGGTTCCTGCTTGATTGTCCTAATAAATCACTTCAAATCCCCTTGATCAGCTCTTAGTTAACTTTAGAAGACCCCACAGTAATTCAAATTAAAGTGAAAACTAACAAAAAGTGGTGGGATCTGCTTTGTTTTTACTAGGAATGAAACTGGCAACAGAACTTCTGCAGTTTGGTAATGCCACAGATTTATATAATTATAAAGAAACAAGACAGTCTACGGGTAGCATTTAGATTAGCTTCACAAGTCTGTGTTTGATTTAGCTGACTCATTATCTCTCCTGCTCTGTTCTGTAGAGGGCAATATTCTGAGTATTCAACTACTTCTTTGTAGACCCGTTCAAAAAAACACTGCACAAACCTTGGTTAACTCAATTGAGAAACTTTCATGCTCTTTTGAAGTTTTTTATTGATTTCATCTTTTTTTTTTTTTTTTCACTTTATTATCAAATATATAATCAATAATAATCTCAAAACCAAACTTTTTCCATTTCATGTATTGAGCATCTAGTCATAAAAACTTGTGTACTGAACTGAAAAGAACTAAAATATCTGCATTGGCTTGATTTTATAAGAAGTTTATAAACCACAGTGCTGCTTGTATTTAATTTTTTGCTGATATTGGATTGAATGTTTTAGAGTCTCTGAGTAGACAAAGTCAATTAAGAGATAATCAGATTTGAAAGATGGACAATTCAGTCCCAACCCACAGCCTTATCATATGAGAGAAATACAGAGATTTTAGGCAGTTTGCTAGATTCTCTGTGGATATGGTATCTCTTTGTAAGCCAAGTCTCTTGAGAGTGTTAATCTTGAGCAACACTGCTCTTGGAAGTACTCTGAGACAGTTACTGAAACAGAGCCGAACTTAGTTTTGATTTCTCAGTACTTTCCTATACAAAACTTAATTAGTCTGAGTAAAGCTGCTTTGGAACCTTCACCCTATGAAGTTGCAAATATTGCAATACTTTAAGTGCAAACAAGCTTTTGTGAAGTTCTGCAAGGTTCTTATTCTTAGTACCAGTTAGGTGTGAAGTTGATAGACTTGTGATTTTCACATCATATTTTTCAAGGAATTTATTAAAACTGGCTGTTGCTTACTAGTCCTGGGTTCAGCAGTAGCAGTCATTTTTCTCCTTAGTAGCTGGGGCAGTGCTGTGTTTTTGACTTTCAGGCTGGGAACAACACTGATAACACCGATATTTTTAGTTACTGCTCGGTAATATTTACTCTGACCAAGGACTTTGGGAGTCTCATGCTCTGCCAGGGAGGAGAGGAAGCTGGGAGGAAGCAGAGATAAGACACCTGACCCAAACTGACCAAAGAGGTATTCCACACCACAGTACTTCATGCTCAGTATATAAACTGAGGGCATTTACCCAGAAGGGTTAGATCACTGCTTGGATAGGGCTGGGTATCAGTCAGCGGGTGATGAGCGGTTGTATTCTCCTCCCATGTTATTTCACTTATCATGATTTGTAGTAGCAGCGGTGGTTTGTGTTATACCTTAGTTATTGGACTGTGGGAGTTACATTCTTTTGATTCTCCCCCTCATCTATCTGGAACCTGAGGGAGGAAGGGGGGTGAGAGAGTGGGTACGTGGTACTGAGTTACCAGCTGGGCTTAAACCATGACAGTTCTTTCTGGAAAGCTGAACATTAATGTAACAGCCCCATTGAGATGAATGGAGAAGACACCTTTTCATGAGGTATCTCTTCAATCTTTTTCAGCTTATTTGCAGCACTGTGTATATCACGTTTGCATCCAGAGAATTATTTTCACAGTCATAGGTTCTAACAAATTTGTTGACTTCTTTGTTTGCCTAAGTTGTAGATCCAATACTTCAAAGACTGAAACTTGACCAGAATCAACAATAAAAAGTCTTTTTATTTTTTCAGTTAATTGAATCACAGAATAGTTTAGGTTGGAAAGGACAATAAGGTCATCTAGTTTCAACCCTCTGCCATGGGCAGAGACACCACGCACTAGAAAATGTAGATCAAGGCTCTGTCCAACCTGGCCTTGAACACTGCCACGGATGAAGCATTTACCACTTCTTTGGGCAGCCTGTGCCAGTGCCTCACTATCCATGCAAGGAAGAACTTCCATATATCTAAGCTGAACTTCCCCTGTTGAAGTTTAAACCCGTCACCCCTTGTCCTGTTGCTACAGTTCATGATGAAGAGTCCTCCAGCATTCTTGTAAGCCCCCTTCAGATGCTGGAAGGCTTCTCTGAGGTGTGATTGGGTCTATGAGGTCAGTTCTTGTCCTCATTAAATTGTTTTCAAAAGGCAGCAAGTGCAATAAACATTTAACTTACTAGTTTTAGTCCTACTTTGAGTGGATTTTCTACCAAATAATTAAAACACTGGCAGACTTTCAGATGCTAAAGGGGAAACCATAATAGAATATAAACCTGCTTTGTTTTCTATCTACCTAGCAGTAAGTGGTCTGTTTGTTCATTTTGATTATTTACTATCAAATTTTATTACTTATTACCAAGTAGCTATCTGTATCTTGCAAAATAAATTCCTGATGAGGAGGTCAAGTGTAAGGACCCTCTGTAAATTCTATCTTCAATGCAATACTATTTTAGGGGTTGGTATTCAACTGTTTGTACAGATTCACAGCACCTGATTGAAAAATGCTTTACATCTGGTCATATTTTGACTTAGCATGTCAAACTATGCAGATAATTTATTCGCATAATGTAATATTTTTGGTTAGTATCCAAGCTGAAAAAGAACTTAATTATATGGTTTTCAGATTTTCCCAGCATAAAAGTTTTTCATTTGTCATGGCATGGTAAATGAGCCATTCAGGCAGGCTAAATTTCCGACTGTTTTTTCTGTAAAAACAGTGTATTTTTTGACACAAATGCAAAAATTTCATGAAGACTTGAAACAGACTGAGAACTAATGGTTGTGCTGATGACTTATATATCATCTGCCCAGAAAATATTAGAGAGCTCAACTGACAGGTAAAATAGTATGATTTAGCCTTCTGCCTCTTAAAGTGTTTTTATATAGGTATCTTCCTTCTAGAACACTTTGCTTTGCATGATATGCAATTGTTCCTCAAGTTGATAGTTTGAATTAATCTGAAACTTAATTACTCTAAATGTTTTAAACAATATTGCTCATTTTGAATAACTAACTTATTAGCCGTTACTAAATATACTTTTAAAAAGTTTCAAATCAAAAGTAAGAAGTTTTGTTTCATGAGGTATATGACTGGCTATTTCTGTATTACTTCTAACACTTGTTTAAACATGGATGGCATGGCTAGTGTGAGGTGTCCCTGCCCATGGCAGGGGGGTTGGAACTAGGTGATCTTAAGGTCCTTTCTAACCCTAACTATTCTATGATTCTATGACCAGGGAAGTTGTGAATGCTCCATCCCTGGTGATGTTCAAGGCCTGATTGGACAGAGACTTGGGTGGCATGGTTTTAGTGGGAGGTGTCCCTGCCCATGGCGTTGGGATTGGAACTGGATGATCTTAAGGTCCTTTCCAACCCTAACTATTCTATGCAGTCCAATGTAAATTTGCTGAATGCCACTTAGTTACTGGCAAAGAATGTAAATTTAGGAAACTTGTTCGTGTTATTAAGAGCAGAAAGTCTGAGGAGATTCAGAAAAAACGGTGCAGTGGAAACCATTAGAGTCAACAGGAAAATGTTTGATAGGCAGTTGATAAGCAAATTAATTGCCAAACTGTACCATTTTACATAGGTAACTTCTTAAAACTAGGTCTTATCTTCTAGAACATGCATGAAAATCTTTGCTGTACAACTGCAAAACTTGCCTTAAAACCCTTAACTGAGTAATTTGTTTCTATGTATATTAATATTCACTTGTTTTTTAAACTCTGTTGGATTTGAACTGAAGTATTGAGGCCTGAGATTTTTACCAGCTTTGCCATCTGGTACATCCTTAGTTTTCTGATAAAGTGAAATCCCAAACACTTCCTGTATCTGAGGTTTTAAACTGATGCCTGAGAAAGGAGTGAACTTGATACAATTTGAGGCATCTTGCTTGCTTTATTATACCTTATTTTTCCTTTTTTTATTTAGTTGAATACAATTTCCAACTTTGAAAAATACTGGGAAATGCTTTGAGACAGGATTTTTTTTTTTTTTTAATTTTAAAGTGCTTTTTAGTAAGTCAGAGGATAATATGCATATTTTTGTAAAATAGTTATTTGTGTAATGCATTTCACCTCATTGGTTCAGCTGTTTATAAAATGTAGCTAGTTTGATCTAGGATTCCTTTTGTTTGGGGTTTAGATAGGTTTAAAAGAAAGCTGAAATTGAAAGACAAAAAATAATTTAGCAAATGAATTGTATGAGAACTCTGTGGAAAAATCCAATAGTCCTCACTTGACTCCTGATTGGAACATTTTCTTTAAAGATCATTTGCCTCAATTATTCAAGTTCACCGAAGAACAAATAAATAGGAAAACTTGTGGCTGACTGTATTTGATCTGCTATCATTAAAATATCTATACCCAAACATAGTTCGTCATGTAACAATGCAGATTACAGTGAAGTGAGAGAGTGCACAAAGAAAGAAAACAGAATGAAGAGTTAGTCTGGAATGATCTGAAGATCTAGAATTGGCTAACATCTATACACAGTTACTTTCATGCTCCTGAAGAAATTTGAACAACACAGTTGTACTGAACCCTACAGATCATTGAAAGTTGGTTACCACTAGAAAATAGAAAGTATGTTGTAGACCCATGGGATATATTAAAGCAAAGAAATGTTTGTCATTTGATCAAACCTGGTGCTTCTATGAAGTCATGTACTCTTTAGAAGAACAACATTTTTAGGGGAACATTTAATGATATATTTCTTTGGAAGAATAAAAAGTCTGAAGGTGATATTACAACAAATTTTGTAGAATCATAGAATGGTTTGGGTTTGAAGGGACCTTCAAAGGTCATCTAGTGCAACCCCCCCTGCCACAGGCAGGGACACCTTCCACTAGACCAGGTTGTCCTAAGCCCCATCCAACCTGGCCTTGAACACTGCCAGGGATTGGCAGCTTTAATGAGGTACTGTTCAGGAACAACAATCCAGAAATTTTGTGTAAATTAGTAGATCTTTTGTGGCCAGCACCAGCTTTAAGGCCAATTTTAGGTCTCAGTTATTAACATAAAGAATTGTGCCTTGGAATACATGGAATTAAGAATTTGCAGTTCAACTGAGTTAGCTGCAGGCAAAGTGTTTGGCATTTTTTTTTGCCAGGAGTTTCTGTAACTGAGTACTTTTGACAACAATAACCTAGCACAAAGAAATACAGAGAGCAAAATCAGACAGTTCTGGTTAACTGTGGATGCTTGGTAATGATGAATTAAAAACTGATGATGCTGGCATATTTTAGTCGTATGATACATTAAGAGCTAAAGTATCACAGAATACTTTTAGGTTTTGGTCTGTTAGTTTATCTTAAAGGAAATGGTTGAATGGATCATGATAATAGTTTTACAAGTCAAACGTAATTTAATATGAAATTAATATTATGCTATTAACATCTAAGATGGCAGTATCTCCTGCTACTGCTTTAAAAATTGAATTATTTAATATACTGCATAAATGGATGGACCTTAGATATGGCACCTATTCAAAAGGATGGATCATAACTCACTGAAGTTTATGCACCTTCACTATAAACTTCGACCATGTTAAATACCAGTGACATTGATTCACAAGTACAATTCTTGTGTACAGCAGGAAGCATTTGTCAGACTGTGTTTTGGAATAACATCCATTTGCAAGAGGTGAGGCAATGTTAGAAAAGATGAGTGTAATTACTTACTTACATTTGGTTTGACCAAGCTGTGAAAAGCACCACATGCTGCCACATAAAGTTAGGTGATTTTTACTTAAAAGTGGTGTGTATTGTGTTAGTAGCCATCTAATTCTCTCCTCTCTGTGCCATGAAGGAGCAGAAGAGTAACTCAAGCTAGTGATGTAACGTTTGATATGCATTTTATGGTGGGGTCGGGTCTTGTGTACACTATCTAGCCTGATATTTGGCTCAGATTATTGGCATAGTTTTGATAGGTTGGACTTACAGCTCTGGAGTTCCTCTGCCACTTTTAGTTGTATTGTTTTGAGTAGTTCCTCTGTTAACAGGCAAGGGGGAAAAGTAGCTGATTCCTTGTGACTTAAGTTAGATGGGAGAATGGCAGGCTTTTTTTAATAAAGTAGGAATAAATGTGTCCATGTAGTTCAGCACTCTACTCTCCTACACTAAATTAGGAAAAGAAGTTCAGGGCACACTGACCTAACCATGTCACATGACAAAATATTACACTGGTATCGTGAGACGTGGCTAAAAGCAAATCGGCCAAAACCACAAGTGAGGTAAATGGAAGCCTATATTAACAAAACTCATTGAGAAGCTGATGCAGGAAGAAAATGTGGTTCAAGAATAATTATTTAAAAGCAAAATTACCAAGGCTTATTTTGTGAGGTAAAAACCAGCTATGTAGTCAATGATAGCTGGAAATTATGAGAAAGTAAAGAACTGCAAATCAATAACCATAAAAAGTGCACTAAGCTAATGGATCTCTTGTTTCAAATTGAAAGTGACAAGTTTGAATTCCAGAGTACACATTTTGTGATGGCCTTTTTCATTACCACACCCAGCAGCACTGCCATTTCAGCTTCCCCAGCTGTACTCACTGGGCTATGTGCTGCTTTTATCTATGACTCTATTTGCCATGCCTTTCAGGGAGAGGGAAGTGGGAACTCATTAGTGGAAAACACCCCAGTGATTTGGAAGATAGATTTTCATGTCACCAGCTGATCCCTGAGGCTCAGCATCCACCCACTGAATAAAAAATTAAGTAAAATCTGAGAAGATGCTTTCCACGTTGCTCTTTCGAAAGGGACCTTGCTGACTAAGTGATTTAATGAATGTATCTGTTTACAGGCACTTTTGTGTTTGCTGGTAAACATTTTTCCTTGTAGTGAAGAAATAGCTCAGTGGTTTTCTTAGTTCTATCTCCTGCTTTTAGCTGTGTGCTATTCCCGTAGTCACAGAATCATGGACTAGTTTGGGTTGGAAAAGATCTTAGGATCATCCAGTTCCAATCCTGTTCCATGGGTAGGGACACCTTCCACTAGCCCTGGTTGCTCCAAATCCTGTCCAGCCTGGCCTTGAACACTGCCAGGGATGGGGCAGACACCGCTTCTCTGGGAAGCCTGTGCCAGTGGCTCACCATACTCACAAGGAAGAACTACTTCCTTATGTCTAACCTGAACTTTCCCTGTTGAAGTTTAAACCCATCACCCCTTGTCCTATCACTGCATTCCCCCACTACTGTTTGACATGTAGGAGTTGAAATAATCAGAACTGGGTGGAATGCGCAAAATAAAAGAGCATGAGCTTATATACCATGGGAATATCCTGCAGGAAGAGGTGCTTTCATCTTCCTCACACTTCTCTCATTTCCTTAAATGCTACAATCATAACTTCCTGTTTGACACTTCTGATACTTTTTCATGTTAATTACTTTTAAGATATCTTATTTAGGGAAGCAATCAGAAATACCCTATCCATACTGGTTTGTTCATGCATATGTGTTGAGACAGCAGCTGGGTTGTATGAATGATGTGGTGGTTTCTCAGAATAGATATCAGGATGACTCAACCAAAAACGGGGCAAGAGTTCCTGTTTACAAGAAGGAAAAAATTAAAGAAACCAAAAACCCCAGCCCTAAGCTCCCATTAAATAAGGAATCAAATCTTATGCCCAAGACAGATTTTTACTATTTAAAAAAAATAAAATAGAATCAAATAAAAAAAAATGCAAACAAATTCAATTAAACTCAATTTAAGCCATGTAGCATTGGAGACAATAGCCTTGTGTCTGCAAGGACTGAGACATTCCCTCATAGTTGAGGCACAGATACTGTTTACATTTTTGGGGTGGTTTTTTTAGTATCAATTTTCAGTATGATCCCCTAAATTTTATTCTTTAAAGTGCTTTAGATATGTCACCTCCCTTTTAGTGTTTTACTTCATGAGAAAATAGGCTCTTCTGAAATCTGCTGGAAATAATTCTTGCTCATTGACTGAAGTGATTTTTTTACTCTTGGCTGATGTAATTTTACCTGTCTTTAAAAAAACTATTTTAATTACTTCCTTGTTTTTTACGTATGGCTTGAAGTCATGTCTCATTGCACTTAGTTGAAATGTATGGATATATACATAATGTGGACCTGCTTTGGTAAAATTTTTGCATATCAAACATTAGGACAATTACAATGCTTCAGCTTGAAGGATGAGACTTATTTCTCTCACAATGGCTAATATGCTACAAATATTGTATCGCAAGTAGAGAAATTGTACTAGCAGGGGTTGTTGCTTACTAGCTGAGGGATATAGCCATGCATGCAAATGCTATGCAAACACATGTAATGCCAAAAGAGTTTTGAAGGAAAAAAATCTATGTAAAATAGTATTTAACAGTAGGGTATGTGTTCTCACCTGATTGATGTTCTTGCCTTATGTATTAGAGGTCATCTCAAATGGCTGGTAGCACAAATTTCTCCACTGTGTGTAAATCCTTCCATTTCAATAAGCAGTATCTGCAAAATTGTTTTTACTTTTTGTTCCAGTTTGCTCTAACTCCTTTCTAGGCCTTTTTGGTTTTGGTAATGCCCTCTTACTGTTTGCAGAGAAGCTTGACCTTTTGAGGAAAGTGAGAACTCTTATTTTGACTTTTTTAGTATTGATTCAGAGACATTCATTAATATAAATGAATGTGAACATAGAAAGCTAATTCCAGTAAAGATTATTTATTAGGGTAGTTATTAAGCAATATTAATAATTCATTTATTTAAGGAAAATTATTTTTAATTACTGTTGTGAGATCATAATAATGAAAGTGAATATTAAGTAATACATTTGATTGTAAAATCTAATAAAATGTTTGTTTTGCTGTGTGTATGGTTATCATAGAGTTTATAATGGTCAACCAAAATTATTACTAGATTTTTAAGGACTGGTGGATGGTGGTTTAGATGATGATCAAGAGATGTTCAAAGCAAAAGATATTCAAGGCCAGACTGGATAGAGCTTGGAGCAACCTGGTCTAGTGGAAGGTGTCCCTGCCTATTGCAGGGGGTTAAAACTGGATGAGCTTTGAGATCTCTTCCAAACTAAACCATTCTGTGATACTATGTTTAAGATGTTTCTGCTTTAAGCTGTATTTTTAACAAATCTCTGTCCTCCCATCTCTTGCATCATGGCACAGATTATTCAGTTAGCCTCAGAAGCAGTTTAATGTAGTTTGGTTTTGAGTTAAAATACACTATGGCACATTCAAGTAGTGTGTCCAGTTTGCGTTGATACAGATGAGGAATATTAGCTCCACATTACCTCTGCTGTGAGGCAGAGATCTGTAATGAGATGGTTGTTACAGTGGAAAATGGAAACAAAAACAACTATAGAGGCCTTTTGCAGTTGTTTGGCCAAACCCATGGTTCACACTCTTGATTTAAGAACGTCAAAAAGTCTAGGTACTTACTTAGGTATGGGAACATATTTAGATAATTATATATGCACATATCTAGGGAATGATTTGCACAGTCATGTCTGGATCCTGTGGTGGATATTTGCAGACTGAAGTGTCTTTTTCCAATCTAGATTAATTCTTGCATTATTTTCATTATGAAAGTATGCATCTTCATAAAAACCACAGGCATTTTACACATGTTAAACTGATAATGGTGAGAAAAAGGAGAGAGGCACATTCTTCAAAACAGGTAAGTATCACTTCTGTCACAAGCAACATTATACCATATGTTTTTCATTAATACTTCTGTTTCCTCTTTTTGCATTCCTCCGTTTACATATTGAAACAATGGGAGTACTTTCCTGCAAATATTTCTAATTGTATTAGTGCTGCCAATTTTATTTAGAATATGCTTTGCAACCATTTTAACCTCAAGCAAGAAAGTTGCTGCCCAGCCTGTTTAATTTAATTGATGGTACAACTGAAATGATCAGTCCCCAAGAATTCTAATGCTTTCATTAACTTAGGTATGTAATGAGATAAAGGATACATTTGTCCTGCAGATTATTTAATCTGGAAGTTAAAGTTTCTACTTTACAAGTTAAGAATTTTAACTGCTAATGACTTTTGTTATTGAGTAAATTTCCTTTTCACTTACAGAAACATCGAAACATTTTAATGCTCTAAAGTTAATCTTATTTCTTGGATGAGATCTCAGAAGAGAAGCTTATATATATATAAAAAAAACATTGCAAATTCCTTAAAGTAAAATAAAATTTGGTTAAGTTCTTCTGGAATGTTTATAACATGTCAAATATTCTTCACACGAGAAATTTGCCTCGCATAAGAATGGAGCCAGGGTTCACTCTCTTGGATCTCAGTATTTCTTTTCTTGGATCTCAGTATTTCTTTGAACTTTATCAGAATGGGGAAATTCAGAGGTTAAATGGGAAAAGGTTTTTGTTTTGTTTTATCGATTTTTTTTTTTTAGGTCTGGCATTAGGTTTGTGGTTTTACTTACTCTTCTGGCATGGGAAGTAGTCTTTAGTAACTGAATTTCTCCATTGGCTTTTTTGCAATAGCTCTAAAATTCCTCACTAAGCATCATAGTGTCTTTTTGTTAAAATACTTGATTTTCCTTAAAAGAATTGTTTTGTTTCACTTGCTATTGCTAATCATGTGTCAAACTGGTGAGTTTCTTTTCAAATGCTGTGTATGAATAGTTTGGCATAGCTGGCTTCCTGCAGTCTTTTATCGGTGCTTGCTTTCAAATGATTATTTTAAATTGGATGACAATAATGAGAATCTTTTTATTTCTGAGTTGTATGCATGTGGCTTACTTTTTTTTCCCCTTTCTCCCCAATCCAATGTTTCTTCAAAAATACCGAAATTATCAAGGTATTTGATTTTAACACAAACAATATGAAAAAGAATTTGTCAAGCTTAGTGGCATTCTGAAAGTGTCCTGTGGCAAGCTGCATGTGATAAAGCAGGACTATTGAGAGAATTGCAAAATTCATTCATTCAGTAACAATGGAATGATGTATTTTAGTTACACACTGTCCATTGGAGAAAAGTTACTTTGCTGCTGCTAAAGCTGTTTTGTTTTGTTTTCATTTTTTTGATGCACACTGATTTTATTATTTCTTCTAGGGGATGTTTTTTGTTGAGACATTATTAAGCAAGAAATGCAGGTTTGATAACAAAGTACAGCCTTTGAACACAGTAAGGCTGCCAACTTTCTCAAGTTGTGAGACATACTGAACTTGTGCTCAGTTGTTACTGGATTTGAGTTTTGCTAAAGAGGACTCAAAAAGCCACCGCATTCAAATTGAGTTCTGGGAAGTATGAAGGGAAAGAGAGAGAATATGCATGGAAGAGAGGATATAATGTATGCAAAACTATTTCATGGAAAGGACAATTTAAGCTGAAAATCTAAAGCTTCTAAGAGCTTTACATCTGTTAATGTTACTGAATTATAGTCTAATTGTATAAATGGAAAACTCATGCAGGATGATGAAATAGATTTCAGACTAAGGAATAATAATGTTAGTACAGTTAACTGCTAGTTTATCCTGCTGTTGGCACACAAAGAGCTGGCAATTATTAAAATGATGATAAAAAATTGTGAGTCGTATACACAATGAGAAATTCTATGGCAGTTGCAAGTTTGCAACAAAATGAACCTCCATGTTGAAAAGAGGGATGGGAGCAGCCTACCATAACCACATTTGTTTGAGAATATTAGTTAATGAAAGAAATGGCACAACTCTGAACATGTGGTATGGTCTTGCTTTTTGCAATTCAATTCATTATTATCTCAGAAGGAATTTCTTGTTCAAAGCTATAGAAAACAGCAAAGAAGTAAAATCCTTGACTGTATTCTTTCCTTCTATTTCAGAAACCTTTGCCACTCCACCCTAACCTTATATCACATGCTATGTTTCTCTCCTCTTAATGTGGTTGCATTTCTGCTAATTATATCAACTACTACTCCAATACTTTTTCCTGATTATTTATTTCTTTGACTGCTACTTTTTAGTGAAATTCCATGTTCTCATTAACCAGTTTTACATATATTTTTAACTCATGAGTTTCTGATTACTATGACAGTCCATTCTGGAGGCCCCCCACCAAGGAGTGACAAATAGGACAAACTTCTGTCTTTGAGAATACTCAACAAAGCTGAAGAGAATCTCATTTTCTCAAATAGTTTCTCTGGCCAACAAAGTACTGCGAGTCTCAAGTTTAAAGCATGAAATTAAAGTTAATCTTCATTGAATTAAATACTTGTGTTAATGGGAAAGCATCACATTTTAGCTCACAGAAGCATGGTCATGCTGTTTTATTAAAGAATGCTTTTGTCCACATTAATGAAAAAGAAGATTAGGAACTTAATCAGGATATTTTATTCTGATCCTGAAAAGTGCTGATCTGCCAAAAAATCCCAACTATTTTATTGGCTTTTGATAATCTAAGTTCATGTCAAGATGAAGCCTTTTTTTGGTGGTGAAATGGCTTTTCTTTAGGGCACGTATATCTTAATCACTCAAATAACTAAATCCATAGAGTACAGAAATTTCCTTATGGAGCATTTTTGTCCAGTATTATATGCATGAGAGACAACCTCTACTTTTGACTGATGGAGCATTTTGATTTATATGTTAAATATATGTTAGATATGGTAATATAATTATTATTCCTAGAGCAGAATTACAGGAAACATTGGAACCTGACAGAAAGGATCTAGAGTTGCAATTTCCAACTTCTTAACACCAATGATTTATGTACAGGCTGAAAAGAATGAATCACTGATTTCAGTAAAACTTCTTTTTGGGAATTTTCAGATCATTCCGCGTTGTGTGGGTCTCTGAAAGTACCAAGTTTTAGAATATTTAGATGTCATTTCTGTGACATTCAGTCATATAATTGAGGATGCTGCTGGGTTTTGTTTGTTATATTTAATAAAAGCTGAAACTTCCAGCACAAAAAACAGTAATTCGTTGAATTGCAGTAAGAATGTTTGTAGTCATGGTCAATAGATAATAGCATCAGACAGTGCGAATGATTAGTGCTTGTTTGTGCATGGTATTTTTTCACTGTTTGCTGCTTTTTGGTTTTTTTGTCTCTGTTTCTTTCCTGTGTGCTGATTTTAAATGGTGACAGCCAGCTAAATAAATTGGGTGTATTTCTGTCACTTGTAGACTTAGTCCAATTCCTGTGAAGATTTTATCGCATCATTAATTTAGGTTATAGTTTCAAGTTTGGAAAAAATGGAGATACTTACTAGTTAGCTGGAGTATCTGAAATATTGTTAGACATATTGAGGATGGTGAAGCACTGGAACAGGTTGCCCAAAGAAGTGGAAAATGCTCCATCCCTAGCAGTTTTCAAGGCCAGGTTGAACAGAACCTTGGGTGGCATGGTCTAGTGTGAGGCTCTGGTGGACAGGGGGTTGGACGTAGATGATCTTCAGGTCCTTTCCAACCTAAATCGTTCTATGATATTCATAAGTCTTGATTAAAGTTTTAAATGAGTATTCAAAATCCAGAAATTGTTGTCTAGTTGTGTCCTGTTCTAGATGTTGAAGTTCAACTGTTTCACCAGTTGCATTCAGTAGGAGTTGTCACATCGCTCCCATCCCAAGATTCTGCTTTCAGAACTGCTTTCAACAACTGAGCTGATGGTAATGCAGATGAATTCACAAGAGGAAGTTTGGCACAACATATTTTACTCTCCAGTAGTGATATTTGCTATGCAAATTTCAAAGGAGCAGGAAGTTATTGTTTAAAAGGGTTGAGATAGTTTTCTGAAGATTGGAAGGGAATAAATGTATTAGATGTCGTATTTTCTGTTATCTCTTTTCTGAATATGACAGCACTATAAATACTGCCACAGTTCGTGTGGTACCATATAATGTATCTTACAACTGGCCTTCATCTTCTCTTATAGCAAGACAAGAATTAAGTATGTTTACAGTTGGCAACAATCTATTTCAGTGCTAGGACACAGCACTGGGATGATGTGCTTCTCCCCAGCCCTTTATCTTCTGCCCTGTAAAGAGTGTGATGATATTCTTACAAGTTAAAGTAATGTACAGAAGAAAATTGCAAACCTTTCTCTTCTGTTAGCAGAAGAGAATTAGTGACCTTTTAAATAGCCTGTGTGTTTTGTCCAAAGAAGTGATTCATATTTGTTTTCATAGTGTCTTTTTTTAGTGTTTGTTGTGATTTAAGCCCAGCCATAGATCAGCCACACAGTTTGTTAGCTCCCTGGAGGGATGGGGAGGAGAATCAAAAGAAAGTAACTCCCACGAGTTGAGAAAAGAACAGTTCAGTAACTTAGGTATAACACAAACCACTACTGCTACCACCAATAATAATAATGATAAGGAAAACAACAAGAGAAGAGAAGAGAATACAACCATTCACCACCCGTCGGCCGATATGCAGCCCAACTGAGCAGTGATCTAGCCCTTCTGGGTAACTGCCCCCAGTTTCTGTACTGGACACTATGTGCTGTGGTATGGAATACCTCTTCGGCTAGTTTGGGTCAGGTGTCCTGTCTCTGCTTCATCCTGGCTTCCCCTCCTCCCTGGCAGAACATGAGACTCAGAAAGTCCTTGGTCAAACTGAACAGTTGAGCAGTAACTAAAAACATCAGTGTTATCAGCACTGTTCCCAGGCCAAAAGTCAAAAAAACAGCGCTGCACCGGCTAATGATTTCTACTGCTGAACTCAGGACAGCTTCTATGAAAGTGAAGAACAGCATGCAGAATATGGATACTCACTTTAAAAAATGGTTATTAAATTATAAATTTGAGTAAAAGCAACCATTCCTCTTTGTTCTCCCTTCTCTGGAGTTTCTCTAGTAGTTCAAATCCAAAAGAAAACAAACAAAAGGATAGTAGGTAAATGTCTTAGTCTTCACACTGCTCTTCTCCTGCATTTATTGTTGCACCATTGCATTGGTGTTGGCTGAAATATAAAAATGTGTAATATTACAAGTATTTGTACTCTAACAGCTTAAATTAATCTGAAAAAAATCACTAAAATTTTCCTTGAACATGATCCATTTACTATAAAAAATAGATATCAAATTATTATGTGATGTTTGCTGCTTGAGGCATGCCGTGGATCATCTGGTATAATCTCTGAGAAAACAGGAAAAGATCCACTGGAAATAGCATTATGTTCTCTGGATCAGTGTGGGTGACTTCTGCTATCCACAAAGAGACTGCAAGCAGGATATACTCCAATTGAAAGTAGAAAAAAAATGATTTATTGGCTGAGACACAAAGGAAGTAGCTAGAACTAGTGATTTAGTAAGCTAACCACTAATGCTATATCACCTTGGATGAGCCACTTGAAGTTCTTGCTTGTCAGGTGCTGCTGCTGCTCTTAGGGACATCACAGGTCATTCTGTTTCAGAACTGCCATCTTCCAGCTCTGGTTTTCCCCTTCAATTTTTATACTTCGTTTCACAACATTGTTTTCTTTTTTGCGGTTTCTTGTGTGGGGTTTTTTAAAGCTGTTTTGGTTTGTTGTTTTTTTGTTTGTTTCTTTTTTGTTTTGGTTTGGTTTGGTGGGTTTTTATTTTGTTTTTGTGGGGTTTTTTGTGTTTTTTGTTTGCTTTTTTTTTGGGGGGGGGTTGGATTTTTTTTTTTTTCCTTGAATCCTTGAGCTGCTGACAATCCTTTTCTCCTCTATCTGTCTGCAGTTTTACCTTTCACATCTGGCATTGCTTTAGGCTATGTATTTTGTCACTCTTTCCTGTAACAGCAGGTTTCTAAAGGGTCCTAGCCAATATTATGTGCCTGTGATAGTCAAAAGCAGTGTGGGAACACAGAGAACTGAACCCCTCCAGAGACAAATAGAGGATATTTTTTTCTTTTTTTTTCTTTTTTTTCCCCTCTGAAGCATTTACGAACTGTTCAGCATCTTGTACCTGAAGTAGTGTTGGTTTCATTGACTTAATACAAGTGTTATTGCTGAAGCAAGAAGGCCTAAAACTTCCTCTTAAGTATCTGCATGCTCATTCCTGGGACCTTGCAGCAAATATTCTCCTTAACTGCATTAATTTAATAATAGTGATTTTATTTTGATATGTACTTAATATGTAATGCTGCTTTTCCGAAGAAGATGTAATGAGTATCTTTTTAAAACAGTATAAACATTTTACTACTTGATTGACTGAGAAACAAAGTGGCCTTTCTGTCTTGAGAACTAACCTAATTTATAGATGCAGGATTTCACAAACATATCAGATTCTTGAAGAGTCAAAGCAGCATGACATAAACTTAGATTATACTAAAAATGAACTGGTACCTTCACAAACAGAGGATTGCAGTACCTTTTGACTAGGTTGAAACCAAAAGATGCTGGTTTGCCTCTTGCCCTCTGAATTTCCAGAGCACTATAGCAAGTACAGTGGTAAGGTTGCTTAATGGATCAGTCTTTTCCTAGATTTTCATTTTCAACTCTATAGTTCTCATCCACTGAGTGTTTCTTTACAATGATACGTTTCCTATGTTTCTCAACTTCGAAATGGTACCAGAAACTGAAAGAAGAGGTTGAAGACAGAGGACTGGGAGATTGACAGCAGTTTGTAGAAGGATGCAAAATTTTTTCAGTGTCTTTTCCAACCATGACCTGCTTGTCACAGTGTAATGCCATTTCCTCTAATGTGCTGACTCCAATGTGTGCATGGAGAAAAAAATCAAATAAAAACAAAATGCTTGAAGTTCTACTTTTGGAATCCATCCAGAAATATTTTCCCTTAAGCTTGTAACAAACAGCTGCCAGAACTCCATGAGTCTCTTAACATGGAGCAGTGAGTACTCCTCATGAGCATCACATTTATACTGTGCTTGGTCAACAGTTTCATGAAGGACTGATCCAAAGATGTACAGAGAAGAAACAAAGTCTTCAGGGACACTGTGGTACTTTCTTCCAGAAAAAAAGTGAAAACATAAAAATGTATTTGTTTTATGCTTATTCTCCACTGTTCATTAAGCTGAACATTTTATGGAATCAGGGTATGCTGTGGGTATCTACAGTTTCGCTTCTCTTTTGTTTTAATATATTGAGAACTCTTTAATTCCTGAAATTAAGACCTCTGTTATAAACATATGGCTGGACAAGCCCAGTCCCGAGATTTACACCTCAGATGTGTATTTCTAAGAAGTTTAAAGTAATCAAATCTGCTTTTAAAGCAAACACTGAGAATTACACCACTATTCATGGTATCTGAATTTTCATTTATACAGAAAGGGTTAACTGAATGCAGGAAGAATTGAGGCACATATTGTTTTGTGTCTTAAAAGGAAGCAAAAGTTTTATAAAAAAATGCTGCAGACTTAATTGCCTGATGAACATGATCATCTTTCATGTGTGTACTAGAAAGAAATGAATGGTTTGCTGCCTTGTTTTCCAACATCAGTAGCTTGTACAAAAAACCCCTATGATTAGACATCAGATGATGAAGCCCTAAAGAGAACTAAACCTTCCCTGTTAGTAACGTACGTGATTCGGCATGTGCTGCTCTTCCTTCTGCTTATTGCTTATGAATCAAATGTTGGGGCTATCATAGAAGACTTAAGACCCTAGCCCCTAGACATCTGTGATAATTCAGTCAACCATATCATAACAGTAATGAGAGTAATAAAGACCATGTTTCAGATGTAACCAAAGTTTCAGTATTTTCTTTGCCCTTATGGCCAAAAGTAGAATTCAACATCTGTGACTTGAGTAACTGTGCTGATAACTTTGTCTCATTTGCCCAACAGGTTTCTTAATTATAATTGGTGATATTTCTTAGATTTTGTTCACCTGAGGATCAGACCTTCTGCTGCTAACAGTTAATAAACAACACTCCTCCACTCCCCTGGGGAGCTATAGATAATGGTGTTTCCAATGAGAAAGTTCCATGGATATTTTCAAGTTGGTCACTTTTCAGCTTTGCCTTCCTTGCAAAGTTATACCAAGTTATAGTCCCCCCAGCGCATGCTTCGGGCTGGAGTCTCAGCTCTTTCTATACTACAAATACAGTTGTTTTTAATTCCAGATACTGATCTAGTCTGTTAAGAATTTCCTTCAGTAATGCATAAGGCACTGTGGGCTGCTTCATGTAGCTGGGAAAGAGAAAGCAACAATCTCAGAAGGCAAACAACAGTGTAAGACTACCCATGGGGAATTTGTGCATTTCTGTGGACACTCTTTAAGCACAATCACAGAGCAAGAACTCAGCTGGGTTTGGCATCTAATCACAAAAAGTATTGTGCTGCACTGCCAGCTTGCAATTTCAAGGTGCCATTGAGTAAACTATCTACAAAAATTTTGAACATAGTCAAATCTCCTCTGACCTTGCCAAGCAATGCATCCACATATAATATTCATTCAAGTGTAGCTTTAAATGCAAACACACAGCAGAATAAGGGGAGTTAGTGATACTCTGTTTGCATGTCCCTTTTAATTTCTGGTTCAGAGTCTACCACTGAAAAAAGAATCTGCTTCTGTTCTTCAGCAGTCAGAAGTGAACAAGACATCACAGGCTTTTCTGACAGTGGCAGGCAAACTTCTACATGTAAAACCATATTGTATGTAGGCATATGAGCATTATAGCTATAGGCTTATATGGGCATCAACGTTACAGGAAAACTGAAAGGATTTTGATATGAGGTATACAAGTCTAGTTTAAGGTTTGATTTAATTCATGATGAATGTAGGTTGCTAAAATGCTTTAACGTTAAATGAAACCTATTTGTGTACATGCTCACTGTAAAAATGTAAGCTTTTGCCAGCAAAACCATATAAATTCAAATTTTGTTGTGCAGGAAAATTCTCTGTTTCTACACATGACTGTTGGCATTCATACATCTGTTGACAGGTTATTTTGGGTATTTTTAATTAGTGCATGTTTCTACTTTTTATCATAAAGCACTCCTGGTTTGTATCTACTGAAGACATTATCATGTTTCCATTAATGGTTTTGACGTTTGTTTTTTTTTTTGACGTTTGTTTGCTTTTGTTTTTTTTTTTTTTTGGTAATTTGGTTTGTAGAGGTTTTGTTTGTTTGTTTGTTTAGGGTTTTTTTGGGGGGGGAGTCTTGTTTTGTATGTTTGGGTTTTTTTGGGGTGCTCTTTTTTTTGTTTTTTGTTTTTGGCTTTTTTTGAGACTGTGCAGCTAAAACCAGCATTGAGAAAGTAATAAGAAATTAAGTTCTTCTCTGTGAGGGTGGTGAGGCCCTAGCACAGGTTGCACAGAGAAGCTGTAGCTGTCCCATCCCTGCCAGTGTTCAAGGCCAGGTTGGATGGAGGTTGGAGCAACCTGGTCTAGTGGAGGGTGTCCCTGCCTGTGGCAGGGGGTTGGAACTGGATGAACTTCAAGGTCCCTTTCAACCCAAACCAGGCTGTGTTTCTATGATCATTCTAAGCTTTTCTTCTATATGGTATGTAGCATTAATTATGCCCATGGGGAAATAATCAAAGAACTTTATTATAAATGCTGTGGCTCAGAAAGGAAGCATGACAGCAAGCATTAGTACTAATTGAATTTAATGAGCATCTTAGCACCATGCAAGTGAGTCCTAGAAATAGAAGCTATTCAATTTATATCACCTGGATTATAATTAAATATTTTCACATATACCACAGGGGCAAGTTTAAACTTGATTAGACCTTTTCTCAGAAAGGTGATGCCATATATCTTTTGTATTTATATAAATGTATTCTTTTGAAATAATTATACTAATGAAAATCTCATTTTGAAATAGATAAATATGGCAGCATTATACCTAGGGAGATTTCAGTAGTGATGCACTTCTAGGTTTTAAGATAATTAAGTTATTTTCATTAAGATACAATTTTGTCCACAATTTTAACAGAGTGATACTAGATAATTTGCCTAACTGAATGGTATTTTGACTTTAGTACAGTTGTAAAAGAGAGAGGAAGCTTCAATCTGTATTGTTGAAGTTGCAGAAAGCTTGTCAGTCTTTGCTACATTAGCTGATTGATGAGAAGTTGGGCTTGAACTTGATTTCATTGCTATTATTTCTTATGCTACATTAGATCTCACAGCTATCCTAATGTTTTGAACCACAGTCTCATATTCACTCAACAGTGAGTGAGCAATTGCCTGCGTGTTAAGCAGTATAGGTGACCAGTTCAACTAACTAGTATCAACTAACACTGATAAAATACATATGCTGGTGTTTCAATCTTCTTCCCCTTCATTACAAAATTTATATAATCAGTTTATTTTTCTTGCAGTATGCTGTCAAAAATAATAGGATTACAGCCTGGCTTGGGTTGGAAGGGCTTTAAAGCTCACTCAGCTCCAGCCCTCTGCCACAGGCAGGTTCATTTTCCACTACACCAGGTTGTTCCAAACTCTATCCACTCTGGCCTTGAACATTGCCAGGGATGGGGCAGACACAGCTTCTCTGGGCAATCTGTGCCAGCATCTCACCACCTTCACAGGGAAGAATTTATTCCTTATCTCTAATCTGAACTTCGCCTTCTTTAGTTTCAACCCATCACCCCTTGTCCTATCTACAGTCCCTGATGAAAAGTCCTTCTCTGATATCCTTGTAGGCCCTCTTCAGATACTGGAAGGCTTCTCTGAGGTCTCCATGCATTATGCTCTCCTCATTTTTTGGAGTCTTAAGTGCCTAACAGGAATTACTTGGCTGACTTTGTTTTGTGATTTCAGTTGAGAAACAAAGAATTTTTTTTCCCCAAGATGGCTGCTGATTTAGGTTCCCAGGATGTGAGGTGCCCCACTTGAGTACAACAAGGACTTGCCTCTCTTTTCACAGGTTCAAGTTGCCATTCATGTATTAGAAAGCCAGTTTGAAATGCAGATGCTTATCAGCCCTGCCAAGAGACCATAGATGACTCAAGGCTTTAGTTATCATCCTGTAAAAACAGTACGTCTTTTAACAATTGTCTTTCCAAGTGGCTCATGGTGAGAAAGAACTTGTGCTACAGCTTCTTAAACTTTTTCTGCTGTAGATGAAAACTTACATCTCTGGGGTTGTCAATCCAGCATGAAATTCACATATCTTTACAATTATTTTTTTAGCTCTGTGAGTCATTCTGTGATAAATAAGGATATGTGTAATCAACATATAATGGATTAGATCTAGCCATACTGTTTATGTGTGGTCCTGGAGATGCACTTGTTATACTTTTTTGTCTGCATGTAATTTTGCAGTGATATTTCTCAGTATGTAAAAGCAATGACTGAAACTTGGGTAATAACACTTTAAATGTTACTCATTACCTTTGTATTTAAAAAGCCCAAAGAAAATATAACAAGAGTGTGTGATTGTCATTTCAGACATACACACTAATGTCTCAGTCTCTTGATTTGGTTCCACCAGCCATATCTGATCTGGTACTTCAAAACAAGCCCTGCACCAGAATTGATAACCACAAACACTGTACAGAAAAAGTAACTTGTGAAGATCTGAAATAATAATTCTCACAGTGATTTGTGCACCAAACAAACAAAAATGTTGATTATCCTAGATTTAGCCTTAATGAACACAAATGTATTTAGTCATGCAGTTATTCAGCATTTAGATATCTAACCATAATATTTGACTCTAATATTGTCAGCATTGATGCTGGGAACTGAAAATGCTGAACAAGAGTGCAGTCAGTAGTATATGGAAAAGCTTGTTATTGGTTGGTTGGTGCTTTACCCACCCCAGTGGAATGTGTTAAAGAGCAATAACAGAAGATAAAATATATTCAGTGCACCACTCTTACTGCTTAGCACGTTTTGTATGTGTTGGCATTAGAAAATTGTACCTCTTAAGCCCCCTTCACAGGCAAATCTTGAAATAACATTGAACAATTCCACATCCTTTTGAACAGTTTTTAAGGTTGTTTTTTTTTTTTTTTTCTATTACATATCAGCATACAGAAACATACGATTCCTACAGACGAATTTAAATCTTAGCATATGCAACCAGCAATCAGAGGTATTTAGATTTTAGATTTGGATTCCTCTACAACTTTAGGAGATTAAACTGAATTTAGGAACATGAATGAATACCAGCATCACTCCATTAAGCTTAACAGTTGTTTCTACAAAATGCAAGAAGTCAAAACAAGCATTTTTAGAATAAGAATTTTAACACTTTTACTATGCTCATCAGATAGGTATTTCTATTCCTTTACTATATTGAAAAAAACACAAAGTTCTTCATTGTGACATTTTCCTTCACTGCTCCCTATCTCTTTTGGAAGTTTTCATAATGGACCTAAGACAACTAGTTATTAATTGAAAGTTGAAAGCATATAGACCTGTCATATGGCCAGTGTATGTGGCAGGCATAAATGTGACAAAACTAATAGTCCAAAGTGATACTGTCATATCTCCGAGCTGATTCAGGGGGCAGAGTAATTTTTAAATATGGCATTGGTTTGACTTGCACTCCATGCTGTAGTTGCAGGGTCATCTTGTATGTTGTTCTGAGGGCAATAGAAGACGTCTGATTTAGGGTTAACATAGTAGAAGACCATCAAAAGAATGAACATATTGCTATTAGTGAAGAGGACTAGAGGTTACTTATCAAAGAAAAATATCTGATTTTACATGTCATGAATATGTACTTCCAGAAAGTAAGTGAAAGAATGTAATATGAATGTTTCGAAACAGTACTAGGGGAATGAAACAAATTAATGGTTAAGGTATTCCCCAGGTGTTCATAACATTGTTTTCCTTTATGATGGTCTCTGTATTTGAGTTTCTGCTAATAACATTTGAGTTTCCTATAATAACATTTCTACCAAGTGAATTAACAACCATACGTAACACCTGGCATCCTTTTTTCCCCCTGTTTTTTGCTATCCTTTTCTTTAGGGAGAGGAGCAAAACCTCAATTATATTGATTAGAGTATCAAGAAATCTCATAGATAAGTTGTGCTATTTTTATTCTAGAAGGTTAGGATATACAAACAACATATCTGATCCTATTTTTTTTAACCTTTAATTTCTGTGAAGAGATATTTTTATTGTTGTTGTGTTCTTCATGTTTTAAAACAACTGGAAATGGTGGCATTATATAATGCAACTGTTGCCAGAGACTGTCATCCTAGATATGTGTTGGGACAGTGTCAAAACTAATGCAGCTAGCCTTGGCACAATAGGGCTTTTTGACACTTTAGCCTCTCTTATTCCTTGGAGGATTACACATTCTGCCATCCTGTCATTCTTGTTCACAGTCTTACTTTCTTATTTTCTTCCTTTACATGAAAAAGTTTGAGACACTTTATCTCCTCTCTTCTTTTGCCCATGGCAGTTAAAAATTCAGAAACTGAATATGCGGTACTTTTAAGGAATTTGCTTCAGGCAACTCCTTTCAATGTGGTATTTAACCAAGATACAGGTACCATATAGGTGAAGAGGTTAAGGTCTAGGGAGTGGAGGGGTTTGACAGTGTTGCTACGCTTTTGTGTTTAATCTCATTAATGCTTACAAGTGAGTGATTTTTCATTTGGTTGAATAGATGTGGTTTCATTTGAACCAGGGAATTTGTTCAACAAACAAGCATATTATATTCTCTTGCCACCACCAGCTACAGTAAAACAATCTAAGGATAAAAGAGTGAAGGACTCCAAAGCTACATTTCAAACTTTCCTTCCCATTACAAATCATATTTTATATTTCTCATCTCCACCACATCCACTGTTCTCTAATGCAAGTATTTTGGGAAGTCATCTGCAAGTACACGGAGTTGAAGCTTATTAGTGTCTGATAATGATGGAATAACTGGTTGAAGGCTAGTTCATAATTCTCAGTCCTACTGTTCCTGTTTCTTTAGGGAACTGGCCAGTCTTCACTGACTTGCTTATGTCTTCATCCTCCCATTTATCTTAAGCAGTAATTAAACCAACAAGAAAAAATAAGCTGGAAGTAATTTAGCAAAAGGTTCATTAATATACTTGGTAGTACGTTGGTTAAATTTTACACATTATCACACTGGAGAGTGCAGCTGTGTCTATAAACTCTCCAGACTCTTTGAATTGAATGGTGAGCTTTTATCCAGCCAGCAATTTTAAACTTGATGTTTTGCTCACTTGTTGATGATCTGAATGAAAAGCTGGTGAAGTGATACACATTAATCATAATTACATACCACTAAAATTTTAATTTCCATTCATTAAAATCATCACTCACATTGACCATGAAAGGGAGCAGAATATGCTGATACACATTGTCCAAGTACACTGGAACCAGTCAAGAAAAAAGCACCTGGATACTGTGGTAGACCGATAATGAAAATATGGAAAAGCTTGATGAGCAGCAGGGAAATGAAAGCACATAGAGTGCACACATAAGAATAGTGTAGCTGAAAATGCTACACTATTTTATAAATCAACAGTGTTGTTTCCTTTGGGGACTGGATTCAGGGAGATATAGTTATTTACTTTTGCAAAGACCCTAAAGTGAAGCCATGAGATGAAACATGAAATACTTATACCGTGAGAAGAGGAAATGGTCGCCTTATATCTGTTTGCATGTTGTCTCTGAGAAATTGCTGGTTTGGCTTTCATAATCTTATCTGAGCAGGAATATTTAGCTGGATACGTCATTCAGTGCAGTCTTTAAACGCTGACTCTGTGGCATGTCTGTGTTTGGTGTTCACCAAATTTGTAATGTAGGTCTGAATATCTTACAAAACCCCATTCTTTTCCCCTCATTAGTCAATTTGGAGACTGTTAATACGCATATTTTGCTATGTGTTGGAATTATGGATGCAGGTTAGCTGTTTTGAAACATTCAGGAGAAAATAACGAGAAAACAAAACATTAGTGAATGAAAAATCTAATAAGAATATGTTTGTGTTCAACTTCCACTGTTTATGAGTAAAAGAAAATAATAGAATCACAGGATGGCTTGGGTTGGAAGGGCCATTAGAGCTCATCTAGTTTCAATCTTCCACTAGACCAGGTTGCTCCAAGACCCATACAACCTGGCCTTGAGCACTGCCAGGAATGGGGCAGACACAACTTCTCTGGGCAACCTGTACCAGTGCCTCAAAATGCTTACAGGGAAGAACTGCTGCCTCAGTTCTCATCTCAATCTCCCCTCTGGCAGGTTAAAGCCATTCCCCCTTGTCCTGTCCTACAGGCCCTTGTCCAAAGCCCCTCTCCAGATTACTTGTAGCCCCTTTAGGTGCTGGAAGCTGCTCTAAGGTTTCCCCGGAGCCTTCATTTCTCCAAGCAGAACGAGCCCAGCTCTCTCAGCCTTTTTCCAGAGCAGAGCTTCTCCAGCCCTCGCAGCATCTCCATGGCCTCCTCTGGATTTTCTTGAGTAGGTCACATCCTTGGTACAGTGTGACACCCACCTTGTGTGTGCATATCATTGATCCATTCATGCTTATTCAGTAAAGACAGGGGTGATGAATGTCTAGTAGTAGGATATACTGCAGTAAATAATCATAAAAGTAGGAATAATTGTAGAACTCAGTTTCTGCATGTATTTCAAGTTGGTTTGAGTCAATTTATGTTTTAATGCACCTGAAGTGCTAGTATTTCTTAACTGGTTTGCTTCTGAAATGAGTGTCAGAAAGATTCTTGGTTTCCAAAGTGAGTATTGTACTTTAAGGTAACTCTGTGTTCATCATAATTGAACATGCAGAGAATTTTGTGAAGTGGCTTATGTTACTAATTCTCAAACTAAAAAAATTAATATTTCTCTGTATTACTCATGAAGAGTAGCACTCTGAGCGTCGTATATCAAGATGAATCATATCTCATGTGAGAATGCAACTGACCGGAGATTAAACCCAAGCAAAACTATGAATTTGTTGCTGCTTCAGTACCCTTTATTGACACTTCCTTCTATGAGACCACCACATGCATTCCTTCTTAAAAACAATTTAGCCTGTCTTAAGATCTTAAGAAACAACTCTCTCTGAATTTCATGGTCTGTAGATTTGAAAGGACAGTTGTGCCTGCTTCTCTTACTGTAGGGTTATTATAGATCACCATTTTAATGTTCAGAAGTCTTCTTCTGTTTTTACAATTAGATGCGTTAGGATATGCACATTTGATTTTACAACATTTTATGTTAAAAGTTCCCCGTATCTCTCTACTTTTAACTAATCAATATGTTTATAGACTCTAATCATATCTTCTCTTAACCTACATTTGCTGGGGTAAATGAGCTAAGCACTTTCCATTTCCTCTTAAAAGATTAGATTCTTTTCTTTGGATGATTCTGTTATCTTCTACAGTTTAAATTAATGTTCTTGCACATGAACGGTCATCTGTTGAAGTCCACATGAGGTTTTACACAGTTGCATTAAAAGTGGAATTATACTACCTGATGCATTATGGCTACATTGTCTTGTTTATCAAGTAACTGTCTAGTAGCATAAAACTTTTCACCTTAGTCCTTCCATATGCACTTTATTAATAACTTCCAGTTTTATAACTTAAATCCTTTGAAGTCAGAGAGAGAAAGGCCTTTCATGTACCATCAAATGTCATCCACTTTTCTCCATTTTCAGGTGCTTGAGTAAAGGCAAGTAAAATAAGCAGACTTTATACACATGGAAAAAACTCAGATGTCTCCTTATTAAAAATGAGGGGTGGATACTGTTCCTTCAGCCAAAATTACATTGTATTACATTTTTCATGTATTTTTGATAGTTTTTTCCTTCTTTTTTTTTTGGTTTTCCTTTTTTTTTTTTTGATAGTTTTTCCTTTCTTTTTGTCGTTTTTTTTCCCCCTGAAAACTTGCAGATCTGCAGCTCTTGGGAGCATTGCTCCCATTTCTTTCCAGTAACTTTTACATTTATTCATTTATAATCAAATATATATATGCCTGCAATAATAGTTTACTTAAAGATTTTTGATCTTCCTGTTTTTCAGACACCTTGGTTTTTGCTATATTGAAGACAGAAATTGTAATAATTAGAACAAAAGCTAATTGTTTTCAGCTGAATCTACTTAAATTCCTGTAAGGAATGAAATCAGATGGTGGAATGATCTCGTTTCTTGGCATCACAGGGAAATGCTTCATGTATGATTATCCAGGCTGCATGGCCCAGCCACTTCACCATTGAATATCCCTGACACCTGCAGTCCTGATTAAAGAACTCTATGCAAATAAGCTGTGTATAGTTAAAATTTTTATCCCTCTACGGGGCTGTCTTGCTTTCCAGTGTAGTAAACACCTCTTCTTATATGTTTTTTAATTGGTGCAATGTTATAAAGATCATGTCACTGCAGTACTGATTAGTATGGCTGGAATGCACTGTATGCTGATCGTTTCCCCAGGTTCAGGTTTTCAAGTGCAGTTGTGTGCAATCCTCACTCCTCTGTGCCATGGAAATATCAACCTGTGGGAAAACTCAAGGATGAAGGAGTGATAGAATCTTTCCCCTCTCCTCTGTAAAACTGCTGAAGTAGTTGTTATGGTTTGTGTGCTGATTTTTACTTTATTCTCACAAAATTTTGTTTCTGAGACATTTGTAAGCTGTAATAGCAGCTCATATAAACTCAGAATAATCTGATTGTAGACTGTTACATATTTAAATGGCATTTACCCATATCCATATATTTATGATAATAGCATAATTCTTTTTTATATGCATTAAGGATGGACTAAGCTTTTTAGATGTTTGTGAATTGTAAGCATAAATAAAACTTTTGTGACTTAGATTGTTCAATTGTTAATGAATAAATGTGAAGCTTATTTTTTAAGCCATATAAATACACATAAATACAACATCTTTCTTGTTTAGCCACCTTTAATAAATTCTGATTAGAGCTAAATATTGTCCTGTCTTGATAATGAAAATAATTTTAATTTGGCAATTGCAGTGTGGCAAAGAGTTTCTATTTCTGCATACATAAATAGTTATGATATGTTTTATCACTGTGTTCCGAAGTTGCTTTTGCCCTTTTTGGTAAGGGATATAATCTATCTTGCCTTTCTTAAGTGAATAGCATCTGTCACAGAGTATATGAAGATAATTTAGGTTCAGAATAAATCTGTCCTAAGCCCCAGTAATGGCTCATATCTTCGCCTCTTTCAGTATAGGCCCCAGTGTAGACATTCGTATTTCAGAATAAGTATCATTTTTTTAATTTCTTTAAAGCTGTATAAAAATGACTTGAATCAATGTAATGCAGTGTTAAAGTTAGGAATGTTCACACAGTGGCTTAGAATAGCAGTACTCTTTACATTGCAATTTCATGCAAATTGTATGTGAAAAAAAGAATATCTTAAAGCTTTATAACTAGTAAAAGATTTTACTGCCCTGTCCTGTTTCCAAGTCTATCTCAAAACCATAGCATCTCAAGCTGTTTCTGTTACAATTAGGAATTGAATGAACAGATTTAAACATGATGCAAGAAGGATTTCCTCTGAGGAAACCTTTTGTGGCTGGGAGAGGACACTCAGACTTAGCTGGTGGTGCTCCATTCCATCTCTTTGGACCATGCAGCTTCCCTTGTGAGGATGAGGGGGAGGCTTTCCTGCTGCTGTTGTCCTTTGGATGCAAACGCAACCTGGGCTGTAATTAGAAATCCCCATAATTGATTATAAAAATTTTCGCTCTGCTTTACAATATGTAACCTTTTACAACTGTGTAAGACATGTATTAATGTTCATAGCAATGACAATTGACTACATTGTGTTGAAAATAATTTTTATTTTGTTAAGAATTGAGTAGTAGCCAAGATTTTATCAGGAGGGAAATTAAATGATCACTGAGAACAGAGAACTACACCCTTAACATCTCAAAAGAAATTTGGTAGTTTAAATCAATGGCAATGCCTAAATTTTGGCCTATTGTCTATGCACTGGTAAATAAATGGTTTATCAATCTGTCTTGAATCAGTTTTACATGGCTGGAAATTATACGTCCGAAGCTATATAGTGTTTCATGCAAGCAAAACATTATTTTTATGTGAATACATGAATGCTATTTCAGAAAGAAAAAAATGATATAACCTTAAAATGCTTTAAAAAAACCCTATAGTTATTGCTGAGTGAACTTGCTTCAATGAGTATAACAGAATTCCATGTCAAAATTATGGTATAGGAAATATTTTAATTTTTCTCTTCCCCCTTGGGATAAGCAAGAGGAATAAGAATGTACATTTCATGTCATGTTCTGCAACTGTGACTACGCCAACCACTTGCATGATTTATTGCCTTAATAGGAGTGATGGAGTGGTTTCCATAAATATTTCAATTTTAAATCCAACTGAGACTCCTAAAATGTGGTACTTTGACCTCATCCATCTAGGAGTCCTATTCTTTTCAGCATGGAACCATCTTATAAAAAGGAAATTGCCCTACTCAAGGTGAAAAAAATTTACGTAATTTGTGATAACTACATGAGCTTGCAGAATGCATTTGGTTTCACTAGCATACAGACATACACATAACATTATGTGAGGGCAAGGAAAAGCCAAATAATTCAGCCTTTCACCTCTCATCAGGGAACAGTAGTACTGTGGGGTTTTTCTAATTTGTCCATAAAAGTTTGTCATATGAAATAATTTGACCTTGTTATTTCCAAGGGGGATGATCAGGACTCTGAAAGTAAGATTTTATTTAAATACAACATAGTGGTGGATGAGAGAATTTGTCCTTAATCATGTAGTCTTTACTATAGAAACAGTGGGAAGATGAGTTCATCAGGTTGAGACACAGCATTTAGAAAGTAGAATAGTAGTGATACATCCTGTCAAGCTACCAGAATGAAAATCAAACTTAAAGGATCAAAAAATTAATTTCAAGTTTTGAGACACCAGCAGGTTTGTGAAATACAACAGGATGCGGTAGGCGTTTTAGTAAGAAAATATTTGCTGGTGGTGGATGAATGACCAATCTTTTCTTTAGTGGCTGTTGTATTATAGGAACATGATCAGGAAAAAATATTCCATGGCATTAGAGAGAGTATGAGAAAAAAACTAAATGCTACTTTAATGGCACTACCTCAAAATATCATAGATGTCCTTGAAACTTGGCTTCAGGTCATAGGCAGAAACTGAAATACAGAAAATTCCATTTAAACATAAGGAGAAAACTTACTGTTCAGGTGGTCAAACAAGGGAGATTGGAGATGGAGAGAAAGGAGGTTCTGTCAGTGATTCCCAAATATAGAATAAAAATTACATATGTAATCAGATATGTAATTATATTTATACTCCAGGAAGTTCTTCAGTTATAATGTAATACTTGTTTAACTATTAAACGATTACTGTTGCTATTATTTTACTAAGAGATCATCAGTATCAGGCTATTACCGTGTCATGGATTCAGCAGTAGCAGTTATTTTTCCCCCTTCTTGGTAGCTGGTGCAACGCTGTGTTTTTGACTTGTGGCCTGAGAACAGTGCTGATAACACCAGTGTTTTCAGTCATGTCTTACTGATGTTTGGTCTGGCCAAGGACCTCATGCTGGAGACTCATGCTCCCCCCGGGAGGGGAAGCCGGGAGGAAGCAGAGACAGGGCACCTGACCCAAAATGACCAAAGAGGTATTCCATACCACATCACGTCATGCCTGGGATGCGTAAGTGGAGAGCAGAGACCAGGAAGGTTGGTGGGGGGGTGCACTGGCTTGGTCGGGCTGGGTATACGTGGTGAGCTGTTGTATTCTTTTCCCTTGTATTTCTCTTG
>JAOEHY010031299.1:16419-30574 GCA_025447955.1 Psilopsiagon aurifrons | reverse complement strand
GGTGAGGCACTGGAATGGGTTGCCCAGGGAAGTTGTGAATGCTCCATCGCTGGTGGTGTTCAAGGCCATGTTGGACAGAGCCTTGGGTGATATGGTTTAGTGGGAGGTGTCCCTGCCCATGGCAGGGGGGTTGGAGCAAGATGAACTTAAGGTCCTTTACAACCCTAACTATTCTATGATTCTATTCTATGATTCTATGTTTGAGGATAGCCTAACATGAAATTCAATGAGAGCTAAATCACTTGTCATCTCAAATCTTTGTCCAAAGTACTGGAATCTACCTTTTTGTAGTATGACAGAATCAGAATCCTATCATAGTGTGGTCTATGAGAAGATCCTCTTTGCATCCATTCCTGAAAGAAGATATTGTAGAGGTCATGAATGTTTAGAGGCTGTTTCCTGCACAGAGAATGGATGTTACCTGGCTTCTTTGTCCAGCCATCTTTAAATCAGATCATGTAAAAGTATAGCACAGAAGTAGCATTTGTCTCCACATTATCTCAGCAGTCAGCCATTGATCCTGTGCTATCTGCTCATTTTCCCCTGTGACATTCAGACTTCTGGTGCAAAGCTACCATTCAGTATTCATTTTTAGGAATGATTAGTCCTGTGGAAAAGCTAACAAGTGGAAATCAGAATCTTCAACAGGCAGAGCTTTTCCCATTAATTGAAATTAATTTGAATACTAATAGCTAGAAAATAAAGGTTTAAGGGCAAATACTTTCAGATGACAGCTACACCTACAGCCTTTAAAAAATTTGTAAAGATTTGTAAAATTCAGGTCATACACACTTTAAAGAATCACTGCTTCCAACAGTGTTTTCTTGTATCTTACTAATAATTTTAGAGGTTCCCAAGAATTATTTGACACTTCTCTTTCAAGAATTACAAGCAAGATGCATGCTTTTCTACCTCACTTTTTTCCCCAAGGTTCTGAATATGCTGAAGAAGGACTAGGTCAAAATGTGTGCTCCTTTATTGAACAGTCTACAAGAGTGTCGTTGGGAAAGAACCCTAAAACTATATTTTTGTTCATAGTACTACAGCTGTCTGCCAGAAGTGCTGAATCTTATCCATAAGAGTGCAGAAACAGTTGTAAAAAGCAACTTAGTCATAAAATAATTCCTCTTCATTTTCACTTTTAACTTTTATATTGTTCCAGCACCATATGAATAGAATTTCTTAGCAGACTTTATATATTCATCCTCATTTACTAGACAGGCTATCATAAAGATACTCAGCTGTATAAGACAGTTATAAATTTCTGGCAGGTAACTTATAAATGCAGCATTCATGTGCAACACATGACAGCAATTTCTTGAAAATAAGTCAGGAGGGGTCATTCTTAAGAGTATTTCTGTAAGATTCTTTAGCAGCCGATGAAAAATTAGTCCCCAGTAGCTCCATCACTTGTGCTGTTTGCAAACACTAAAGTTAAAGGTTACGAGTATTATGGTACCGTACATGTCTTTCACACAGAATGATTCTCCTTTGCTAAATTTGGAAATGTACTTTCTTCTGGCCTTAATTTTCAAGTAATTCTTCATATTCTAAATGGCAGCTGAAGGCAAGCAGAAATAGTGAGTAATTGATTTAACAACCTAAGACAAGTACATGGAAGTAGAAAAGTTTGTCTTAGTGCTTGATGTGACCTGAGAGAGCTGTTTTAGATTTCTTTTTCTAAACAGTACCTCAGCACCTTGGGCCAGCACAGTGGCCTTTAAGCCTGAATGAGCATGACTTTTTTTTTTTATCTCAGTGCAAAGCTCCAGTGTTTCATCTTTTCAAACTGTTTTACAGCACTCAGAGCAGAATTAAATTGACAAGGTTAGAATTCATCTCCTAGAGGAGAATACTGTGCTCCTCTTGTTAAGTGCTAATATAACATTTATGTGTTGGTACCTTAATAACAGCCCCGGCTAGCCTAATGAAAGTACTGAAAGCAAACAGTACTCAGTGAGGTTTTATTATGACTGCAATTTGAGACAGATTATAGCTATTTTTGTTCCCACATCAAAACCAGAAATGCTAAAGCAATTGCTGCATGTTTGGTATAGAATTAGACTCCACTGTGGTTAATACAGGAGTGCATTTTTCATGTGAACAGCTCACAAGGGTCAAGCACCAAAGATACTCCGTGCAAAATGCTTGTCAATAACTTTGTGAGTGAATTTTGAAATAGAGTGCCTGTAACCTGTCATTATTTCTCCCTCTCAAACTGAGAGCGAGTGGATGAAAATTGAGCTTGTGAATTGAAAGTACTGTGAGTTATATGGCCTTATCGACTTCAGGCAAAATGACAGGTTTGTCTTGTTATTATTTTTCCTTTCAGAGGTCAGGCAGTAGACAATATTACCAGTATATACTGTGATGTAAGCAAATTGGTATGTAAAAAGCTATCTGTGTACACAAAGAAGATGGTATCAGTCACTTGTATTAAAAATGCTTAATATATTGTCTCCCCATATAAATGGAGGAAAAAGTACTGAAAGAAGAAAAGGTACTGTAAGAATTTAAAAAATCAGCTGCCCAGAATAAGGATTTCAAAATTTGATTTAAAAAAAAAAAAAAGTATATTCAGAGTATGTTGATGTAATTCACACTTTTTGAGAGTATTTATATTAGAAAATGGGGTTGATTTCCATAAATAGACCTTGTTGTATACATTATATGAGTACACATACATGCACTTACATATAAGGTAACAGTAGACCTAAATATGTGTACTGGTTTTGGGATGGAGTTAACTTTCTCCAATGGCAACTTGCATGGTTTGCATTTGTGACCAAAACAGCATTGATAATGCACCAGGGTTTCCAGCCATTGCTGAAAAGTGCTTACACAGATCTGTTTGTCACACCACCCCATCAGTGAGTAGGCTGAGGGTGCTCACAAAGCTGGGAGGGGACACAGCTGGGGCAGCTGACTCCAACTGACCAAAGGGATGTTTCGTTCCATATAACATCATATTTAGCCATAAAAACTAAGGGGAGGAACCTTTGGGAAGGTAGTCATTGCTCACGGTCTACCTAGGTATCAGTCTGCTGGTGGGAAGGTTTCCAATAATAGCCTTTGCATTGCTTGTTTTGTGGTTTTTGGTTTTTTTTTGTTTTTTTTTTTTCTTTCTTCCTTTTTTCTTCACTTATTAAACCATCTATATGTTGATCCACAAGTTTTCTCACCTCTGCCACTGGGGAGGGGAGAAGTAAGCAAGCAGCTGTGTGGAGCTTAGCTGCTGAATGGAATCAATCCATTGCAATGTATTGCTCCTAGTTGAAAGGTCTAAGGTTGGTTTTGGTTGTATTCAGATGAAAATGAATTGAATACATAGTAGCAGTAGTGGAACAATATATTTCTTCTATGAACTCATACTGGGTTTGTTAATATTCAAAGGTAATGTTGGTTTATGCAGTATATTCACATCCTATACCTGTTAACATGCTGCAGTGCAATTTATATAAAATTTTTTACAAAGAATTAAGCAGAAAGCATGTCCCACTTCTTTAATGCCATCAGAAGAAACGGAACTCAGTTACTCAGAGTTGGCTTGCCTAGTTAGCTAATTAGATGTGCTGGTTGATGTGGAAGCAATTTAAGTATACTTCCTAAATGAGCACTGCTGTTTAAAAAACGTATCTTCTAAGAGGTTTTGTTCAAGATCATTGTGCTGTTCAAAACTATCTGAACCGTATCTTTGCTGTATCTGAACTGTATCTTTAGTACTCCAACTTTTAAATAAATCTTATGTGCTTTACTAACTCATTTCTGTAGTTTCAGTAGTATTTATCATTTTTATTCTTCAACGACCAGTGCAGATAAAAGACTTTTGGTACGCAAAAATACATTTTTGTGATTGCAGAATGAGTGCAAAATACACTGTGATCATTGTCTTAAAACATACAGGCTTAGTAGTACTTTGAGACTGCAAAAATGGGCAGATATTAACTGTCAGGCAGATTTGTAATTGCTTAAGATTACTTTTCAGTGAGAAGGAAAGTTTAGTGGAAGAAGTCTCCATGAGATAACTACTGCACATACTTTTCTGAATTTGTCAGCTGAATAAGAGCAACATTAATTGCTACTAGCACTCTAATATGCACAATATTTTGTTTATGTTTTAGGTTGAAGATTCAGAGACATATCGTGATGCAACTGGAGTGTGGGGGTTGCTTACTGTGGTTGTAATATCTCACCTACCCAGAGATGCTGCCGTTGAATGGCATGTTGTTGCAGTAATTGATGATCCACTCCAAAGAAAACATTTTGCAATGAAGATGTTGTCAGAGGGCTTCCAAATTGAGTGTGAAACTGTGGAGTCTAGTTCTGCATCTTGCGCATCAATCTCCATACGTCTCAGCTTGATTTCACCATCCGCTTCCCAGCTTGATTTAGATGGACCTCTTCATGACTTAGTTCATATGTTTAGACAAGCTGTTGAGAAACTTTCAGAAGGCTGCAGAGCAAGTCCTTTGTCTTTTAGAGCTTTCTTCAAGGACGATATCTTTGATGCTGAAACACTACAAATAGGTAAGACTTAATGATGACAGGAACCAGGTGTTAATGCTAATAATAAGATAGTATTTGTTTACTTCTACATAAGGTTTCATTGGAAGAAAGCATTTAAGAAGTGCCTTTCAAAGACAGATGCACAAGAAGGTCAATAGCATCCTGGCTTGTATCAAAAATAGTATGGCCAGCAGGGTCAAACATAGGGAGAATGAATCTTTTACATAAAAATCTTTGAACAGTTGTCCATTTGATAGACTTTTTTGTCATTATCTAGAGCTATGTTCGAAAAACAAATTCTGCATGCTAAAAGGCACTCTTTTGAGAATAAATAATGAAATATTAGTGGTTTACAACAAGAAAATGGTGTTGTATCCTCTAGATTAGAGGGTGTCCAGTTTTGAAAGTGTGCTGTTTTCTCACCAATTTATTTAAATAGAACTTGCTAACCAACCAAATTTACTGTTTTTTTCCCAATGTATATTTTCAAAATCTCATTCCATTACCGAGTAAAAAGATTACAGAAATATATATATGAAATATATATATAAAATATACTCTGTGTGTATAGATATAAATATATATATAATGTTGCAACTATAACTTATTTCTTCTGTTGAACAGCTGTATTTTGGGCTATGCTCTATTTGGGAAAATTAACATTGTGCGAGAGCACAAAAGCTTATTTCATATGTCAGGCCTACAGAACTGGTAGACTATACTTGTATTGAAATCAGATCTTTGTAATCAGTTTGAGAAGGACCAAAATTAGATCTTTAGTCTATATTTATCTTAAACATGCATGCACTTTAAAAACCCTTGCAGACCACAACTAATCCATATTAATTAGCTGACATAAATGTTAGCCCTCAAATATTTTACTGCCCTATTTTTTTTTTCTTAACCTGCAGCAGTTTTTGAAGAAAATTCAACTTGACATTGTTTAATAGATTTAAAGTACAGGAATTGAAAGCTATAAAAATGTGGCATAGAATAAGCATATTTAATCCAGGAAGCAAGGAATGAACATATAGTCTGACAGAATGTTGTTGTTTTTCCTACATCTTGTTTAAGAGCTAAAAGAAACCTGATAAAACATGTTCCTGGCATGGGATTAACATTACCATTTTGCCTGCTTTCTTTCTGTTATTTCTGAGGCCATAGAATAATTACTTCCAGATAAATTTCATTTGTTTTATTAAATATATTGCTCAATATAACATATAAATTATGTGCATAAAAATTCATTTAAATTCCATTCATGTGAAATTACCAGTGACATAGACAGAAAGATTTGTTGTGATTGTCATATATTCATACTGGTAGCGTTCAGATCTCTGCAGTGTCATAATAATTCCCGTCATTATAGCAATTTTATCATTATCCCCACTAGGAAGAAATACATTCTTGCAAATCTGTGCAATATATAGAACACATTAAATTTACGAATAGCACTAATTCATTGATGAAGAGTTTAAAAATAACTTTTTTTCTACTTACAAAAAATTTCCAGGTAGTTCATGTAATGGGAAGAAGAAATATGCAATATATTTGAAAATAATTTCTCAAATTAAAAGAGTTGTTGCTGAAGTGTGTCTGATAGTTTCAGTCTGATTTAAAGAATACTATATGCATATTGTTTCTGATTCAAAATCAGAAGACTATTTGTTAATATGATGTTAAGACACAGTAATATATTTAAGTGTTCTGCTAATATATGTTCTTGGAGCCTTGAAAGGCATGTAGTCTCCAGTGAAGCCTCCTCAGCTTCCCAAAGGATGCAGCATATTACTGAACTGTGTCCTTGATTTCCTCTTGTACTGTTACAATAATTATACTTTTCATTGTTTAAGATGTACTCACACATATATATTAACTCTCAGTTTAAAATGCACTGTATAAAAGGTCTCCTAAGATATTCCCATTCATTTCAGTATCCCCTAGACAGTGTCCATAAACAAGATTGCGTAGTCTGTTCTTTATCTTCTCAGTCATTACTGGCAGTCCTTAGTTTTGACTGGCAGAACTACTGCAAATATGTGTGTCTTTTACTGTCCTTCAGGGGTGTAATGTGCCAGAACTAATGTCAGATCTTTCTTTTGAATCCCATGATACTTTAGCCTGCCTGTAGCACCTAGCCCCGGGTACCAGAGACTGTTGAGTTCTGATGACCACAGCTTCTTCCAGTCTCTTGGAGTGTATTCCTGTTTTCCTCTTGAGCCTGTCCTCATGTTTCATGTACAACAGCCCATTAACTTGTCAGCCTTCTTCCTAAATCTGGATTCAGGACTAAGGGAGAAGGAAAAGCATGTTTTACATTATCCAGAACTTTAATTCATTACCTGAAAAGAATTCAAAATTTACATATAATATATTTAGGCAAGTTCGAGTAAGCTTGTTCTGTTTCTTGAATGAATGAATCTGAATTTAGCAAGTCACAAGAGGGAACAGGACTGGCTTCCAAAATAGCACTGGTTTGTGTCTTGTCAGTTCTGAGCACAGCCAAAACTTGGTCATACGTCTTTGTAGACTTGATATTTTGAGCATTTGGAAGTCTCTGTGCTGATTTCTACTGTCTCCAAAGGTTACTTTCTGTTGCTGGGTATGTCTACGTGGGTAACAGAATTTACTGTGCTACAGATCAGATAGTTGGTAAAAATGTCTTTCAAGCACAGAATAGCATTTTACTAGGACTCAGGATAAAGCAGGAATGTACTGATTGTGACTTAAAAATCTGCAAGCCTAATACATTGACTTTTAAAAAATATTGTTTTCTTGAATGTGGCTGACAGAAGATGAAAGATATTGAGAGAGCAATTTTTTCAGTTGGCATTTGTTAATTCAGCTCAGGTAGGGCTGGTTGCTAACCATCTGTATGATGATCTGTTAGTGACATGTTTATCTCTGACATGTGTTAGACACTGTTAATCCCACAAGTAGGTCTGTCCTTTTGGAGTCAACTACCATCAGATGCATTGTCTATTGAGGAAAGATAATATTAATAATGTAGAAGGGAATGCTAGACACTGCTATTCAAATATTTTTAATATGAAACACATCAGACAGATGTATCTATACGTCTGTGGATATATATGTAGTGGAAAATCAGAAATGATCATGTCTCAGAAATCAAGAGAGATGTTTGAGAGGATAACTGTTACAGCCTTAGTGCATTTTTGATGGACTTCCATCGTGTCATAAGATTAGCAAATAGTCTTCAATAGTTCTTGTAAAATCTTGAATAGTGATGTATTGTCTCCTCTAGCAAAAGCATGGAAAAGAAATAAAGGTGGTTCGTTGTTTTGGTTTATTTTTTTATTAGAAATTAAAATCATTGCAGTGAAAGGAGGAAATACTGCCACAGATCTTATCAAATGAACCTCTGATTAGATGAGTGCTTTTTTGGTGCAAAGGAATTGTCATTCATTTAAAACTCTCCAAAAAAATTAAGGGAAATTTGTACCTGACACAGTAAGACAAGAACCAGGAATATGTGTACTCTGCATATTTTAACAGGTTATTGGAAATTACTATAGCTGGTGATGCCAAAAGAAGCTAAAGGTTTGTAATGCAAATTTGAGACAGATAGCTTTCTGTCATCCTAAGACCAGATGTAAAGTTTTATTGAGCAAAGTGTAGAATTGATGGTGAACTTCTCGGAGGCAATCCTTCATAACATATGAAAGTATTATGGGCACCATGCTGAGACCACAGAACGTGTTAGAAGTAGGAGGATTAGATTAAGCTGACTTGTTAAGCCTTTAGAAGTCTTTAACATAAATTTGACTATTTCTTTCTTATTCTTATTTAAATATGCATTGATATAAACGTGTCAGAATGATTTGCTATACCATCCAGTTGACTAGATTATACTTCAGTATAGGAAAGATGAATGTTCATAAGTCATCACATTATGATTTCACAAGCCTTGTTCACAAGATGTATGCAAAATATTTTTGAATATTTATTAGGGAGTAGAAAAGGTCCTGTATTCACCAGAACATCATGTTACATAATCCTTTTTTAATACTATAGAAAAAACGAAGTGGGAATATAAAAAGGCAGAAGAGAACTGAAATAGAAAGACAGTCTGGTAGCAGCATTAAAATGAATATATAATTAGTTTTAAATGTGGCTCTGTAAACACTTAGGACTAAAAGGTGCTTAGTACTTATGTGTTTGTCAAATTTCTGTGATACTCTACTTTGAAACAATTCTAATAGGGTCAAGTATAGGTCAACTGGACTGTAGAAAATCTTACTTGAAATGGGATTGTTTCTCCTATTGAAAGAGAAACCTTGGTGATTAAGCATTTGGCTGGGAGTTGTTGCACTGACATGGTATATCCTGACATGAGTAAAATATGTTGCTTTTAATTAAAGATTTTCTATCTGGTAAGATAAGATTTTAAGTATTCCATTGATTAAAATACTGCATTGTCCACACATTTTCCAGGAGTTTTCCATAACAAAGTTTCCAGTACTGGTAGATAGAGATACATTATGTCGTGTAAATCTAAGAGAAGTGGGAGAAGATCAAATGAAGATACCAGGATGCATTTTCTTAATAACACATGTCCATGTGCATTAGAGTTTAATACTTTTTAACTAATGCACTTCAGATTCACACTGAGAATTTATTTCAACTTTACTTTCTTGATGGATATACACTGGGGAAAAAATTTCACATGGGGACAGCTGGAATCTCAACCTCCAAACACAGGCCTACATGTTCTTATTCACATAAGTAATTGGTATTTACTCTAAAATTGTGGAGAATTAATTGTGTGAGTAGAAACTAAACAATCATCAAGAACTGCTTGCTGAATAAGAATGAAGCAGGTACATAAGTGGTTTTAATTTTTAAGTGTTGGTCCTTTTGAAATCAAGCTTTGCGATCACTAACTAATGAAGTATAACGTATATAATTTGGACAAACAAAAATAATTTTAAAATATCATGATGCTGTCTGAAGTAGACTGTAAAAATCAAAGTTGGTTAACTACAAAGTTAAATTAATTTAGGCTAAGTGGAAAATGTGAAAACACTTGCGAACATGAAAGAAGAGGAAAATTTCACTTTAAATTTCATGTGTTTCATGTTAAGAAAACAAATTTGCCAAGTGTAATACTTCAAGCAGCAGACATGCACTGCTGCTTCTCAGAGAAGTAAAGTGGTTAAATTATTACTTGGGGAAATTAATCAGATTATAATATGTATAACCAATTATGAAATACTGATGTGTTTCATGAGTGTATTTAAAATGATGCTTTAAAAGGATAAAAGTAGCTAAATTTGTTCTTGAGCCACAGAAGTGGCTTTGCAATCTTGCTATTCCTACCCAAACTATCCAGTCAAGAGATCTGATATATTAAATGATATATACTAAAATGCTGAACTTTTTATATCGGTTTTCAAGGTTGTGCTGTTATTGTATCTAGTGCAAGTCACTGTATGCATATTTTTAGCTGAGCATCTCACATAAAATTATGGGGATAGCATTTTTTTTTTGTTTACTATCAAAGACATGGGAAAATTCTGTAAATAGTGGTGTTGCCTCTTGACTTACTTTGCATTTGTGTTTTGTGCCCATGCGGCAGCTTGAAATATATTTGATCCTACTTTAGGGCAGTGGCCTTCTGTACTTTGGGATGGGAAATTTATTTTTTAAGAGCACCGATACTAGATTGAGAAAAATTCAACTACTTGGTGTCAAGGCCAGGTAGCAAAGTTAGAGCTCATCCTTATCCAAAGTGGACAATATGTGACATCTAAAGGTTATGTATTGCATAGTCATACATAAAGATCTTGTCTAAAATTTTAAATAAAAATAAATTATTTAGTTGTTGACCCAAGATTGATCTAGAACATTGACTTTTTGATAGGACGTCCTTGATGCAGGACACTAGGGATATATTTGTGAGGTTGTTTTAAAGCTACTGTGTACAACTTCGTATTTCGATGAGAATTTCTGACACTAAAATCTAAGATACATTTATAGATTACTCTATCCCTCCTATCACATTTTCACATTATGTTGAAGCTCTCCTGAGCCATTCACCAAATGAATTATTTGTATGGACTTTTTAATTTTCCTGAAGACTTTTTATGTAGTGACTAGTAGGGCAGAATGGACCTCTCTGAAAACAGCCTTTTCATAGAGAAATCAAGAAGTTACAAAAAACTTCCTAATTTTGCTAACATGTTGAAAACTGATTTGCCTTCCTTACATAATCACTTTGTAAAATGCTCGACATTTTTAATGTTGATCGAGGCAGTACCTTTGCTGCTTCTTAACCCTTAGTTTTTTTCTGCTTGTTAGTTACTAAGTTACCTTTATAAACACTGGATATTTTAAAAAGCAGTAGGCTATAAGGTGAAAATCTTACAAGGGCAGATGTGAAAAACCTTACAGAATGAGAACCCAATCTGTTCTGTAATAAGTCAGAAGTAGTATTTTTAATAATTAGCTCTACAAGGCGGCTGAATAAATTAATACTCTTCAGGAAAACTAGTGTCTTCTAGACCAGGTGTATGTGTGCTTGGTCTATCCATGTATGCGTAAGAGTCTGTATAAATGCATAAAATGCATAAACTACAAATGTCCTTCTACAATTCAAAATTAATTTCTTTACTGCTTTATTGACAGAGAACAACTATAAAAGCATCTTATAACAATGACATCAGGCATGCAATCATTGCCAAATTTGGATCATCTGGTGTTTACTATGTGAGGCATATATTAGCTGTCTATCTATCCAGAACCCATTTGTGACAAACTCAGTTTTTAAGGACCCATCATGGGTTATAGTTTACAATTGCATAGGAAGTTTTTTTTCTCTGAGACTGTTTCAACATACCAAATTTTGGCAGCAATTCTGCAGTTCTAAATCAATAAACGTTGAAAGAACTTAGATTTCTAGAGACCGCTGCATCATTGTACATATTCCTGTCTACTTTTTTTTATTTATAAGGGAAGAAAAAAACTATGGTGGTGTTTAAACCAGTGAAGTCATATCTGACTTAGGAAGTCTACTGATCTTTAAGTAATTGTAGGCTGAAACAACAACATACCTGTTTTCCTTGTTATTATTCATTCTAGATATTTATTTAGACCCATTGTTTGAAATGGAATATTGTAGTAGATGGATCTAATGGACCTTTGGCATGACTAGCTTGTATTTCCTTGTGTCTTTAGCTCCAAAATGCTCTTTGTCTAGCAGACTGAAGATATAGTTCAATGAAAGACAAAAGTGAATTTTTCAAGGAAGAACTGTGTACAGAATTAAATTTCCAACCAATAATAATATAAATAACAACACTAACAATGGCAGGAAGATCAATGAGTAGGTGGATAGCTTATTAGTGGGGAGGTTCTTGGGTTGGTTCCATGTGTCTGCTATCCCACTGAATGGATGATCCACTGGAGGGTTGAATGACTGCTGGCTGTCTGACCATTGTTGGTCATTCAGTGACATAACCTCTGCACCAAGAAGTACCAGTTCAATCTTCCTCTCTGACAGCTTCTTCTAACCCCTTTTGAAAGTATTGCTGATTGACAGCAGAAGCTGTAATTCAGTATTTTTCATCCAAATGCTAATAGTGATACCCTGGAAAATGAGTATTTTATCTATCAACTCTCAAATTATTGGGTTTGGCAACAAACCTAAATAAGTTATAACTGGAAACTTCCTTTCTCCTTGTACTCTTAATAGGCAATTCACATGTGGGAATATCTGAGATTAGAAGTTCTCCTGCCCTGGCAGTGTGTGTAAGAAGCTGGCAAATCTTAATTCTCATTGTGCTTTTTTTCTCTTCCAGTTTCCTAAAGCTTTTGTTTGCAATACCATGCTTAGGCTATTCTACGAAGTCCACTCCACAGAAATTACCCTCACAACTATCAGTTCTGGTACTGACATCTCCCCATTTCTTGGTCTGCATGCTCAGAGGAGTAGTGGGTAACACTGACAGGAAAGGCCAGGTTTCAGAACTAGCACTGACTGATAGGCAAAACTATCAACAAATCTTACCTCCAAGCCTTCCACTTCCTCTCCAATTTCTCCTCCAGTCTCTCAAAGTTAATTTCTTTCAGTAACATTTTGCCTTTTTTCAACTGTAGACACCACTGATAGTGCCTATCCAGTTTTGTCAGATGCCTTGACTATCAGAAGTCATGCTTAGCATTCCTTGTTGGGACTTTAGAGAGAAGTAGCTACTGAAAATCTAACTTTTATGAGCTCCAGTAAGTACAGTAGTAAATGGGCAATGGCTTAAAGTCCTTTTGAAAGCTCTTCTAGTGTCAACCCTGTGGAATCTGTTTTCCCTGCATGCAGTAGGAGATAGTATCTTCTCTCCCATGTCACATATATAAACTCAATGTATTAGGTATCAAGTTCAGCTGTCAACAGTCTCTCAGCAATGCATCTGAACAGTCTCTGAGGTTATCCAAAATGTTCGGCCGTTTTCTTGGAGACAGATAAGACTTTCTTGTTATGTAATGGCATGAAATAATTATTTACAAAGAGGCTAAGCTAGAAAATAAATCTAGTTATTTAGTTTTGCCCCTGTCAAAACCAAAAATGCAGGCAGAAACTTAACAGTAAGACAAGATGATGCGGTGGGCACAGCTTGCATTAATAACCTAAATCTTCTCTTTTGTCTATACGGGTAATGGAAGCCAAAGACACTACCTGCCTTCCTGAAGCCCAGGGACAGCATGGATACAAGGATTATTGTTGTTCAAATTGAAAAGTGATAAAACGTCTTTGTACTCCATTGTCCATTTGTTTCCTCTGCTCTGGCCCCTTTTCTGTAGTCAAAAGTATCTCTCCTTTGGATCTGGGGAGGAGGCCTCAAGACAGAAGAAAAGGCAGGGCAAAGAAAATAGTCCTGCTTGTACTCCACAGGAAAAAAAGTCTCCAGTGTTTACTGCCTCTGCTGCGTGCTTAGTCAAAGTTGGACTGTGTAGCCAAACTTTGCATCCTAAATACTCAGTTTATGGTTTTAGTTGTTATTACTCAATAACATCCCTTCTTTTTTTTCTTTTTGCAGATTAAGAGACATACCATACCCTTGGTTGGGGAGGTTGTGGTTGGTTTTGGTTTGTTTTGTTTTTTTGAAGCTGCTAAAATGTAGAACCAGTTTCTTTTGATTGCAGTCTTTTAAATTCTGGGAAAACTGACTCTCAGAACTGGTCTGAAGGACACCACTTAATAATCATATCTTAATTTCAGAAGTATTACAAAACAGATTTCTGATTAAAATATTTTCAGCATGCATTTGTAAAGGAGGATTTTTTGTTTTGAAACACCTTTCAAAATTATACTCTGACTTAGGAAATATATAAAAGCTATGCTTAGCATTGATAGAAGTACTGTAATCTTATTCACTTACTACCCACAGTTGGGATTAGGGTTTCATTTGATTTACCTGATACAACGATGCCATTGCATCAAGAAAAAGTGAAGAGGAAAGTTGTGTTGTTTTTTTCCATCTGCACTGTAACTTCTAAACCAAATAAATACCTGTAACTAGCCATCGTGGGAATCATAGAATCATAGAATAGTTAGGGTAGGAAAGGACCTTAAGATCGTCTAGTTCCAACCCCCCTGCCATGGGCAGGGACACCTCACACTAAACCATATCACCCA
>JAOEHY010031299.1:5295-16319 GCA_025447955.1 Psilopsiagon aurifrons | reverse complement strand
ATTGGAAGGCTGCTATGAGGTCTCCACGCAGCCTTCTCTTCTCCAGGCTGAACAGCCCCAACTTTCTCATCCTATTTGCTGTTGTCATACTTAATGCAATTTGACTTTGCACAACATATGCAGTGGTGCTCTGATTAGTCTATTTCTTCTTAAATTTCTAATAAATTTAGGTTTAAAATAGTGTAAAATTATTAGCTATAACTGAGAAATTTCTGACTCATAGGAAAACAAGCAGTGAAAAAACAGTATTTTTTTCCTGCCTTTGGACTTTGCTCAGCTTTAGTAGTAATGTGTCATATTTGCTATGTTGAAATCCAGTTAATAGCTCTAATTCATTGACACTGAAAGCACATTTATAACGTAGATCCTTTGGGAACTTCTTTTCTACTCACATTGTTAAGTCTAGTGTATCAGCACTGGATAATTGGAGAACAGGTGAATTTTTTCAGTTGTTACAAATTAGAGCATTCCTTCATTTTCTGCATTATTTCTGAACATTGGAAGTGTAGCCAGCAGGTTGAGGGAAGTGGGCTGGCACACGTGGAATGCTAGGATAGGAAAATAACAGAAAGCGATCACCAAGCTAGAAAGTCCAAAGAAGTACCCCTAAAATAAAAGGTCAGTGTCTAGAACATAAAGAAAAGATTGAAGGAACTGACTTTTGTTCCACTGATGGAAGCGAAGGCTATTAACAAACTAAACTGCAGTCTTTCCTTACCTTACTAGGCATTGCAGAGAAGGAGATGTGATTTTTTGAAGAGGTGCACCAGAAAAGGACAAGGAGCAGCAGTCACAAGGTGCAGCAGGAGAGACTGCAGTTGGACACAAGCAATGAATTTTTCTCCATCAGAGTGGTTGCAGGCTGACACAGGCTGCTCAGAGGCTGTGGAACCTCCATCTTGGAGGTCTTCAAAACCTGACTGAGCAAGGCCCATAGCAAACTGATCTAAAGTTACCCCTGCTGTGAGCATGCAGGAGGTTGGACTATATGATTTCCAGAGAACCATAGCAACTGAAGTTAGACTATGCTTCCCAAAATTATTTTGTGATTCCATATTATTATTAAATTACAATGAATTGTCTGAAAAAAGTGACAATTATATGCATATTTAAAAACAAACAAAAAAAGAAGCTAGCTTCTCTCTATCGTTAATGCTCCACACTCTTACAAAATATACCTACCACCCCTTACTTGAATAATAATTACTGAAACCAACAGGCAGGTTTTTTGCTATTGGAGTATATCTTTGAAAGACAAATGTTCCTTTAGAAGTGTCTGGATTCTTTGTTCTTTGGGCTTTTTTTCTTTTGGTTTTGTTTTGGGGTTTTTTTTGTGGGTTTTTTTTTTTTCCCACTCATTTCTCTGTAGTGTGCCCATTTATTCTTTTTTATTTCCATCTCTTTATCCTAACAGAACTCATACTAATTCAGAATTAAAATTATCATTGGGCTGTGATACCTCTGCAGCATTTCGTATGACAGTATAAAGCTAATGTGTTTCCAGACTCTTAATTCTTTTGACAATGATTGAGACACCTGAGGATGAGGAATCCTGTTATGAAGTTAAATAATTTATGTAGTCAGTAATGTCAAATATTCAACTGGAAAACACTGTTTTCCTTATTTAAACACACTAGTAGATGATTGTACCATTTGATATAGGGCTGAATACTAATTTAGCTGGGTTTTAGGAATTGGAAAATTAATTTAAAAAATAATAATTTGCAAACTGTAACATTTACAACCTTTAAACCTCTATAGAACATCAAAACATTGTTAAAAACTTTTTCTCATCAGTGGATAAAGACTTTATGAACTTTGAAAATCGAAATTAATTCTCTTTGCATAATAGCAGTATCACTGGAAGAAAAAATAAATAGTATGTTGAAGACTGCTGTTTCTGATATTCACAGAGTACTGAATTGTCTTTAATAATCCTGCCAGGAATGTATGACTCAGTATATGAGATAATGGGGTGAAATTACATGTAAGAAAACCAGCAGTATCTCACCTATTTTACTCTTAAATATATCACATCCATATACCAATGCTGTGGACATAAATCTATTTAAGATGTACAAGCAGTTTTGTGTTTGTGGCAGAGAAGGATGAAGTGACTTGATAACTTCACACAAGATGACAAAATTATAGAGCTTTGTTTTCCCACAGTTCTTAGCTGAAGTTATAGACGTATGAAGTTATAGAAATATATATAAGTTTAAGTTATAGAAGTATATAGAAGCTTTAAAAGTATATAGGAGGTGATCCTGCCCCTCTACTCTGCTCTCGTGAGACCTCACTTGGAGAATTGTGTGCAGTTCTGGTGCCCTCACCATAAGAAGGACATGGAACTGTTGGAACAAGTCCAGAGGAGGGCCACTAGGATGATCAGAGCACCTCCCGTATGAAGACAGGATGAGAAAGTTGGGGCTGTTCAGCCTGGAGAAGAGAAGGCTGCGTGGAGACCTCATAGCAGCCTTCCAGTATCTGAAGGGGGCCTATAGGGATGCTGGGGAGGGACTCTTTATCAGGGACTGTAGTGATAGGACATGGGGTAATGGGTTCAAGCTTAAACAGGGGAAGTTTAGATTGGATATAAGAAGTTCTTTACTGCTAGGGTGGTGAGACACTGGAATGGGTTGTCCAAGGGAGTCATGAATGCTCCATCACTGGCCTTGTTGACATGGTTTAGTGGGAGGTGTCCCTGCCCATGGCAGGGGGGTTGGAACTAGATAATCTTAAGGTCCTCTCCAACTCTATCTATTTTATGATTCTATGATTCTATGCTTAGCAACTATGAAAATTAGGTGCTGTTTAGAGGCAGCATAATAATAAGAACAGGTAAGCAGAGCCCTGAAGAACAGTTTACTGAAGTGCATGCCTTGTTCCAGAAAGGAGTCTGAGATTAAATCTGTTTTGAGATTGCTCTTCTACTGGTATAACTTTATCATTTTAGAATTGTCAAAGGATCTTGTCATTTCCAGACTTTTATGAAAAGCATAACTAATTGAAGCCAGCCTTAAGGCATTTTGTGCAGTTACGTATGTGAAGATAAATATGCTCTAATTTAGCTGATTGTTCTATTTTTTCTTTGCATTATCAGCACTGAATATGCTTTGAATTCTTTCGTTTTATATCAAATAGCATAGCTTTTCTGCTGTGACTGAATCTAGTATTTGGGTCACTCAAACTATAACAGTAACAAAATTATCAGGATTTCTATCTTTAGATTAGGCTTTTTTAATTTTACTTTTCTTCCATTTTTTTTTCCATTGTGATTGTTTTTAGCTGTGATAGTTTGCAACACACTTAAACTCTTGATTCTTTCAAAATTTGGAAAGAAACTGCAGCTGTTTAATAGTGCTTTCATTAAAAGTATTCCTTGTTATTTGAGCCTTAACTTTCTTGAAAAAATTTTCTGCTGGAGTTTTGCAAACTTCTTAAGCATATTAAAATTTCATTTTGATAGGAAACATGCTGCATAATACTTTTGTGCTACAGAAATTAATGGCACAATGCTTAATCTGCCGTAGGTTTATCATATGATGCCGCTTCAAAAAATGTCTTTGGTAAGGATTAAATGGAAGAACATTCTAAGTTATTCTAAGCACATTGCTTACAATGCTCTTTTACTTTTTTTTATTTTTTTTTTTTATGTTTCACTTATAATGAATATGCTGCAGAGAAGCTGAAAAGTATTTCAAAAGTTCTCATCACATAAAGTATGCTCAGAGTCAGTAATTATATTAAAAAGACTTTATTGGTTTGAAGGTTCATCAGTGGCATACTAACATGTACTGCTATAAGAGTTTGTATATTTTCAGCTCTCAGCTGGCTAGGAACCCCAAATTACTTATCTTAATTACTGTAACGCACATTTCAAAAATATCCAGTCAGTGCATCCCACCATGTCATTCAGGAGAAAAAAACCCAAACAATACACTTTCTGCTAGACAAGAAGTCTTAAATATGCTTGTGCAAACATGGGGAAGCTTATTTTTCTGGCATACAAATGAAAGGGTTGAGCAAGGGTTGATGGAAGAGCTGGCCAGGAAGGACCTATGGAATTCGAGTCAAGATCTTGGCCTATGTGAACCAGAATGACTCCAGTGAGAGATTGCAATCTCTCTAGTTCCTCCTAAGGATGGTGCCTGCTCTGATGCATAATGTGTCAAGGTACCCAAAAGAAAATCAAGTTTCAGAAAATACTGAGAATCTCAGCTCTGAAAAACAAGTTAAGCTGAACATCAGACATCATTGGCTACAGAGGTTTTGCTTTTTAGGTGAAATGAAATCACAGTCTATTGGAATTAACACAAAATTGTTATTTACATCATTGGGAAAGACTTTCAGCACATTTGACCAAGTTCAAAGGCATTATTTCATTCTTCATTTTCAATAAGGAGAGGAAAATGCAAGGCTTCATCTGAAAGTACTCCACTTGCTTGGTCTTTTCTACTTTTTCACTGTAGTCTCCTATTCTGGTTTTGCCTTTTTTATTTCCATTCATCTCTTGTTCTGGACCATCTAAATAATTTCTCATGGAAAACATGACATGAGTAAAACTTGAAGGCAGGCACAGTGAGCCAACTGGAACACAACAAGATGTAAAAATTAAGAGGCAGCAGCCTATAAGGTTTTTTGATCCAGAAGAAAGGAGATGTGATTGACATAAACCAGAGTATAGCAAGCACAATTATAAAGCCAAAGCTTCTGTTTTAAAAATGTGTTCTTCTATGCTGAAAATATAATTGGTAGCAAGAAGTATGAAGCAAAAACATGTACAGAAATTCACAGCTTGGATTCTATTGGGTGTTATTTATTAAATTGGGAGCCACTAATATGTTTCTTTGTCTCTGCTTCAGAAGGAAAATAGTGGCACAGAAACAAAAGAATCTTGATAGATCACACACAGTCCTTATGCCAACCTAAATGCAACACATCCATCCTGCTGGTTGTTGCCAGTATGTAAAAAAGAACAGGTTTTGTATTAACAGGAGGAATAGAAGTATTTGAAGACAAAATATTCATTTTTAGGCTCCTAATACTGTGAAATACTTATGTCTCTCCTGTGAAGTGCTGAGTGCTGTTTATTTGCATTGGAATTTGCATGGAAACAGCTGGCCTCCATTTAAAGTAGGGGCAGAGTCACTGGAGAGACAGCATAGCTTTGATGCAGGAGAGTTCAGCTTTGCCTTGGTATCATGATTCCTAAACAAACTGGAAGTTCCTTCAGAAGTAATATGCAAGTCAGTGATTATGATAGGCCACAGCTTGCATGTCCAATGTTTGGGTTTTTATTTGCTGGGGGGTTACAAAAACAATGTTACCTCCCATCATACACCATAGTTGCTTAGTTGTTAATTTGTAATAATGGGCTGTCTTTCAATTAAAGAGAACATTTCAGTGCCAGTTGAAATGCTCACCATCACTGAGTAGGCTTAGATTTTTGTCCCCTCTGTCACTGACCTTGTGCAGTTTGTCCATGACTTAAATACATTTTGTGCAAGATCACCAGATTCCCTAGAAAACTGATGGCCTCTTAAGTATGTTATGCTTAAGAGCCAAAAACTTTCCATTAGTTTAAATATATTTGATTTATTAATGTTTTTCAGATAGTATTCTGTCTTTTCTCTCCCTGTAAAAGCAGACCTATATAGGACTCAGGGAGTGGGGTGGGGGGTGTGTATTCAGGGTTTTGCCCTGCAGAGAATAGTATTTTTTCATCTTATGTTCATGATATCATAACATACATTTTAAAAACTGGCAAGACAGGAGAGAGAAAGAGGAAAGCAATTCAGTCCCTTTTTTTTGCTGGGTTCTTGGAGATGCATCACCTTTAGTTTGAAAGCATCACCTCATAGAGTGAAAAGAAAACATGAAGCAGCCTCTGTACATTCACTTCCTAGTACATAAATTTGACCTCTAGCAGTGATAACAGCCTTCTACTCTTTATATAAAATCAACTGAGAAATAATAATATTGTTTATATGGTTCCTATAGTAAACCTCATGTTAGAAATTAAAAACAGCAAAAATTGTATGATGATAAATACTTAAATTTTAGTTACTGCAAAACACTCACAGATAATGTGGTTTGTAATGTAAATCCTGTTCATGTCTCTGGGATACAAAATGGCCACGAATTATTATGACGTGTTTTCAGAAAGCCTTTTGGAATAAAAAATGAAACTGAACACTTAAAGTATGTGAGAGCTGTAGGAAATGCCATATTATCCTTTAGATTACACCAGCATCAACAGTGAAAAAGCTTTAAAGGAAAGGGCAAAATATGACAGTAACATGTATAGCATTCTAAATCTATTATGTCTTTGTGCATGCATCATGCAATTGACCAATTTGAAACAGTATTTATTTTTACGATTTATAAATTAACATATTATAAAAATTACAGTATCAAATGTGGCACCAGTTCAGTACAAAAATGTATATACCTAATCCACCTCTATAAACATGCATCTACTTTTCTGCACTGAAGCTTATGTAAAAATTATCTTGCTAGAACTGTCCCCATATAAAGAGAACAATAAAAATCCTACAGCAGATTTTTAACAGACCTGAAGAGCGAAGTATCCAGTAATCAGATAACTGTGTTCAATACCACAAATCACAAGTGAAGATGAGAATGTTAAATGAAATGTAAAAATTTTGCATTGTCCACAGAAGCACATTTTGTATGTGAAACTTACTCTTAGAAACACATTCTGTTTAATTAGCCTATTCTGAGCAACTAACTATTATCCAAAAAGGTCAGCTTCCATGCCACAGTAATGTGAATACATTTTCCTTTCCTTGTTTAGAAGTATAATGGATTTTTTCTCTGCTTTTTATATCTATATATTTCTTTAGAAATATTGATATTTTCTTTGTATTCTTCTGTTGTTTTCTTAAATGATAGGAATTTCACTTTCAATAATGCAGTTTTTCTAATGCAAGGCTTCAAATGGGCTTTAAGTTCATTATGACATTTCAGTAAAATAACATTTACAAACTTAAAATTTACAGCTCTCAGATATGGTTATTATTAAAGCTGGAATATTATTTAAAGCACTTCAGTTGTTATTATCTATACAACTTTCATTTTTAATAACTTACTGGAAAAAAAAGTAAAATCTGATACTTTAAAGATGCCAAAATTATTATATAATGTTATATTTCCTTTCATTATTCTTTTCAGAGTCAATCTGATTTATCCCAGCTTGGAATATTAGACTAGACATGCAGGGGTAGGAACATTCTTACAGCTAAAAAAAGTATATATACATATTCATATATATATATATAGGTGCATATGAATCTTCTCTGGCTCCCGACTCTCTGCTGAGAAAATTTTTCTCTTGTCAGTCAATTGATCCTAATATTGTCTTAGAATTGAGAAGACATATTGAAGTAGAGAGGTTTTTTCCTTCATTCTGTTTTAACTATGGTTTCTATGCAGATAAATACAAGTCCTTTGCATGGGTATATTTAGCTTAAGTATAAAGCTTTTCTTTTTACCTTTGTCTTGCTGAGCTGCTTAACATTTTCTGGGGTTTTCATGTGTTCATTTTTTTGGTTAATCAGGCTGTTAACTCTTTCTGAAGATTTAAGAAATTTCAGGTATTTTCATCTAAGCTGAGATTCAGGCTCAGTGATTTTAGAGACTATTTTAAGTTTCTAGTATCTCAAATATGTTATACTTCAGTTTTCATGCAAAATGTTATTTGCATCTGATTGCAACTCTGCAAACTCATCTTGGCTTCCTCTTAGTTTGCAGTGTCTAGCATTTGAAGTGTTCTTTCTGTTCATGAAACAGGAGTGGCATTGGCAGTAGCTGTTCAGGTTCTCCAAACTTATTTTTCAATATACCAGAATTCTATTTTGGAGAGACTGTTTCAAGTAATAGAAAACAAATTTTGGCTCTATATTGTTGATCTTGTACTTTACGGACTGTCTCTCATCTGCCAGATGAGACTATTTCTTCCATCCATTGCCCCACAGGAAGCTAATGGAAGATGCATAGTTTTTCTTGCAAAGGCTAGACTGTAATAACAATGAAACAAATCTGATTGTCACATAACTGCAAGTTAGATTGCAAGACTGGAAATGGATGACAAGTACATTTTGCATCTGAAATTATCAGATTCAACATTATCACTCTTGATACTGTTCTGATGGTACAACCCTTCCTCCAAATTGTTCACCTTTGCTAAAAAAAAACCAGACTTGCAGACACACTGTAATCCTCAGCTAATATTATGTAAAACAACTGCTGGCATTTCTGCAGCATACTTGTTAGCTTTACTAGTAGTGTTAAATTTGCAAAGTGACAATTCTGTGTTAGCTCATGTGATAAATACCCTGTGACCAGATACAATTCTTTATCCCCTCCTAAAGGCTAAACATTTCTGCATGTTAGAATTAATTTCATTAACTTCATTAATCTCTTTCATGATCTTAAAGCTCCTACGGGTGTTTTAATCTGGTGTTTGAGGTAACTTTCTTGGTCAACCCCCAAGCCTCATCCTGTAGTTGTGAACTGGAGTTGACTAGTTCACTAGATTGACTTAAAGCTGTTTGACTGTGGTTGTTATTGCTTGCCTTCTTTATGGATCACAGATTTTATGTTAGATAAAACTCATAAAAAGTCAAGTAATGAACAGGAAAGAAATAGAATTTATCTAAAATTTGCTAAAACCTTTTGTTGTCCCTAAAAACATAATTATGACCTGCTGACATGGATAGAAGTTATAGTCACAGGGAACCTTTTATGAATATTGCATTGCAATATCGAAGCTAAAATGCAAGGCCAGATAGTTACAGCTATTCTGCAGCTGTGGACCAAAAGAATTAGAACTACTGGAGTAAGTTCAAACTGCTACTGATTAAAGAAAGACTGTCACCTTGCTCTGTATTCTGGTATGCAAGGCTTGTTGAAAATTCATGAAATGCAGCATTAGTGACATTTCCAGGGTAATATAGAACCTACTGTAGCAAAGAATTTCCTGGAAGTAAGAATTCCACTATTCTGACTTTTTTTTAATAAGCATGTTAATTGTATTGTGGACTCACACTTTTATTCCTCAGGTGTTTCCTTAATAGTCATGTGTTTGCATACGAATGTTTTTAATAGCTGCCACCACTACCAACTTAAAAGCTAGTTTTCTTTTTTTATACATTGTCAGTAAGCAAAGGAAGTTTCTAAATTTTTCGTCTTGTGCTTTCAGGGATATCACACTGGTGTCTTGCTGGAAATTAGTAAGCAGTGGTTTTAGTGATAAAAAATAACAAAATGTACTTAGCTGTAGCATATTTTATTTTTTGATCTCAGGGAACCTTAGAAAGGAGTTTAGTATCATCACCTGAGTTTTACTGAGAAGGAACCTGGACACAAGAGAAGGTGGTAGGGACTTCTTCAGGTTTTCTCAGTAAGCCTGTGACAGAAAATGAACCTCTACCACCTGAATTCTAGCCAAATATTTTCTTCAGCCTACTGTCCTGTGTAGGGGTGCAGATTCCAGAATGTTAGAAGACACAAAAAGCAAACAATGTTTGCGTGGTTTCCTCCTGACACTTAAGTTTGTGGTAGTGGCTCTGACTGTTCACTGTCTCTAGTCTGATTTTATTTGTTGCCTTTTTTTCTTCTTATGATTAAACTGAGGTTTTTCCCTCTTCAATTAATTGTCTGTGTCAGTGGGAAATGAGAATGCACTGGGCCATAGAAGACAAGGAAGAAAATTGGTGGCAAAATTAAATAATTTGTAATCAAAGGGAAGAGATTCTTCTCAGTGTCTTTAAAAAAGCCTGAGAAAGAAAGTGCTTTTCCTTGATGTTTTTAAGGAAACTTACAAACTGCTCTAAGCAGTAGAGTCCACATAGCAAACATACATACTATATAACTATACATACAACTATAAAATAGTCTCTTGCACAATATATTGATACTGATCTATACAAACTCACTCAGGAAGGCAAATTTCTTGAATAAATTATTTCTTAAGGACAATTTTCCTCCATTCTCCTTTTCATCTACTCATCAACTTCAGAGAGTTGTGGCTAGTACCTGATTTAATTAAGTGGTTCCAAAAAAAATATGGTTTATTATTCCTCACAGGAGAGTCTACTCTGTTTGGAGAGAAATTGCGCCCAGGTTCAAAGACAGGAAATGTTTATGAGAGATGAAAATTTCCATTGAATACTGCACAAAATTTAAGAGAGAAAGTCAGAACAGGACAAATTCGATGTATAAAACTGCCTTCCTTTTTGAAACTTAAGAAATTAAAAGTATTAATAAACTATGCCTGCATCAAATCACATTGTCCTTTCTAACATATCACTTCTAAAATAAACTGCTGTAATGTTAGAACAGTAAACTGAAAAGCAACTGATAAAGAAATTAAACGCATCAACTTGTCCTGCAAAAGTTAAATCATTATTGGTTTACTGTGTGGTGCCATGGGCCACAAAGGAGATGTATTTGATTTTCTTCTGATAGCTTGGATTCAGTAGTTTGGTTTGCTGTAGAAAATATTTCATTCTATTGAGCAGTTAAAGGTCTTGGTTTAAACAATACATGCTCTGTGGTAGATACTCACCCGTCACATGGTAACAGGAACTTCACTATCATGTAAGTAAATCATTCTATTAAAAAAAAAAAAAAAAAGATAAATCAATCTATATATAGTCTATCCTTACTATGAGATAATTAAACCTTGCTTATTAAAATGGGTTTTAGTGGCTGTGACAAAGACCAAAGTCTAAAAATTAAGTATATTTGCAACTACTGTGGTTTTAAGTCAGACTTTTCAAACATTGCAAATTTAGGACTAATTGTGCAAGTAAAGCCCCAGCATTGTATCCTCGTGACCTGTAGTCAAACCCATGAAATAGTACTGATAAAGTGGAAATGTATAGGTTGTGTTCTTAAAAATTCTTAACAGTAGCTTAATGTCATGGGTTCAGCAGTAGCAGCCATTTTTCTCCTTCTTAGTAGCTGGTGCAGCACTGTGTTTTTGACTTGTGGCC